>PVJO010032663.1:0-12933 GCA_004026905.1 Hystrix cristata | reverse complement strand
GCTCACTGTACCTAGCTGATAAATACTTTTTAGTTACTAAGTCAAGTGAATTGCAATATTTAGGAGTGAGTTTTCTAAAGCACAGTATAGTAGGGATCCTCTCATGTGCCTTAGCAGTGACTGCCCTGAAAGTAAGGAACGCCTGGACCTGCCTGGGGAACCCCGAGGAGCGTATCCATGCAAATTGTTATGGCTTGTATTTAGATGTCCCCCCAAAGCCTCATGCGGTCATGAGGTGGGGTGTGTTGGCAGTGGCTGGATCTACAGTGTGTGAAGGATTGATGCTGGGATTGATTCCTAGTGTGACGACAGGATTAGATTGTCTCACTCTGTGTGTGAATGCTACCTGCCCTAAGGGAGGGTAGCCTGGATAAGATATAAGGGATAGAAAGAGGACTGCTGCTTGTCACTTGCTGCTTGCTTTCTCACTGCTTCACTGTTTTGCTGCCTTCTTGCCTTCTGCCCGCCATGAACTATTTCTCCTTTACAATTCCCTTCTGCTGTGCCACCCTGACTTGGAGCCAGCCAATTATGAATTGAAACCTTTACAAACTGTGAGCTAAAAAGACCTTTCCTCCTTTGAGTGTCGGGTATGCTGTCTCAGCAACAAGAAAAACAAGTAAGACACAAATCTCCCATGAAAGAACACCCTAAGAAATATGAGTCAAATTATATTGTTTTGTTCAAGATAGAGGGCCAGAGGTGGTGAGAAGGTATGTTTTTCTTATTGTCCTCCAACTCGTTCTATTATACTTATGCCCAAATTTCAGGGGAGGGGATTAGAAATAAAAATATTAGAAACTCCATGCTATTTGTTACATTTTGCCCCCTAAAATTCTTCTGTGTTCAGATGTGGGGTTTTGGAAGATGACTGGATCATGGAGGTGCTATATTCATTAGTGGATAAAGCCACTGAGGAATTTATAGCTGAATGTGCTGTGGGTTGGAAGAGGTGGGTCACTTAGAAGCATCATCTGGAAAGAGGTATTCTTATCCCTACCTCCTCCCTTCTCTCTCTACTTCCTGGCTGCCATAAGGTGAGCAGCCGTCCTATGCAGACCCTTCCATGATGTCATTTCTGCCTTAGAGGCAGCTGACTTTGGGCTGAACCTATTGTAGCTGTGAACCGAAATGTGCATGTTAGGTATCTGTCTCAGCAAACCGAAAGTGACTAATACAAACTCCATGATAGTGTTACCCAGCGTTAGCAACTTTGGCGTCAGTGGCTTACTAACGGGAGACAGAATCTTTGCTGTAGAAACTAAAGCCGTAATATGTGCATTTAAGCCTTGATCACGCTGTTGGGTACCATTAGCCATCGCCGCGCATTTGATGTGGAGTAACAGCGGTGAGAAGTTCTGTGACTTTAGCCGTCTGCGTAGCGATGGGCTCCAAAACAGCAGGAACTAGATTTCGAATTGCCAACCACTTCTCCCTGTTGTCACAGGCAATCCAAATATTTGTTGAGTGACTGATGTATTGATACACAATACTACCATAAGTCTGAGCAGGAAGGGCTAAGTGGAGAAGTTCTAGCCTGAAAATAATATATATTTTATTGGCCGAGTGGAAGAATCAATATTGTGATTTGCCTTTTGATTAGAAGTTCTTCCCTCAGTCTCCATGCACTTTCTTCACCTGTGCTGAGAGAAACCAAAGTATGTCTTAAAGTTAAAAGTCTTACGTACATAATGAGGTTCAACTACTGCGGCCTTTCGTTCCTTCCTTTCCCTCCTGCCTCCACCATCCAGTCAAAGGTCTGACCATCATCCGTTACCTCTACTTTTCAATTTCCCAGTAACAGAATGTTAAATTACATTTGATAGACATTAGCTGAGAACCTACTTTGTGCCAGCTGATACAGGTCAGAAATTAAGGAAAGATACTCCCTGCAGTCGCTTGTCTTTGCGTCTTTTATTGTAAAGGAATCTAGCAATGAATGAAATATGGTAGCTGAAGTTACCTCGGTAATCAGTAAATTGAAGACAACTCTGCAACTGAAAGTATACTGTATCTGTCTCAAAAAATGTGTAAAGAAAGATAAAAGAAACCAGAAAGTAGATTTTTAGAAATGGGGAGGGGATCAGTGCAAGAGGGAGGAAAGGGATAGAAGGGTCACGGGGTTGAAAAAGGACCAAAATGTGCTATATGCATGTACCAATGTACCAAGCAAACATCCCTATTCTGTCTTACTGGTTATGCTCTAATAAAAAGTGTATTTCCAAAATCTGAACACAAGGTGGCTCCCTCACTGCACTTTTTCCAACAGTGCACATTGGCTCAGCAAGGACTTCTTCTTAATCTAGACCACGATTCAGTAATTTAAAATAAAAGCTTTTAATTTTCTTTGCAAATTCTTTGCCAATTTAATTTCCTTTGCATTTCTTAAGCTACATGTTCCTTTACTATGTAATTTGAAGAATACTGTCCTATCAAATTCTTTCTAAAAACCAGAATTCAGAATATTAAACTATTATAAATTTAATAAGTGATCATTTTGAGCTCAAATTAAGGCTCTGATATTAACTAGCAACTTGGGTATTAATTTGTATTTCACAGAGTAGTTAGAAATATTAAGTGCAATTAAAACACGAATATAGTTTGGACTGAAATGACCCCCAAAAGCTCATAGTTAAAAGCGTGGTCTGAAGTTGATGACACTACTGGGAGGTTGTGGCACCTTTAAAAGGTGAGGCCTAGTAGAAGGAAGTTAGGTCACTGGGTGCCCTCAAAGGGACTGTGTGAGCCTGGTCTCGTCCTCTTTCACACCTAGCCATGAGGTGAATAGGTCTCCTCTGCCCTGCACACCCACTATGATGTGCCGCTACAGACTCAGAGCAACAGGATCGGCTGGCTGTAGTGACACACCCAGGGCCCAGAGGGGTATGATCCTAGCTACTTGGGAGGTTGAGGCAGGAAAGATAACCTCCAAAACTATAAGCCAAATAAACTTTCTTCTTTTTAGGTTATCCCAGGTATCTGTAACAGTAATGGAAAGCTGAGTAACACAAACATTTAAAGGATTTTCTACAGTATTTGATCCTCTATACTAATATCATTACCATTTTGATCACTCTTACTATGTAATGCAATAATTGCACCCCTTTGTGCTTACCCAAGTGAGCTGAAACTTTTGTCTACATGAAAGTTTGTACATGCATGTTGACAGCAGCTTTCTATAAATCTAAAAGTGCTCCAAAAATTTCTATTAATTAAAAATTTAAAGTAACAAGCTTTTTACCATGTCTACATGTTGAATCACACACTTAGAAAATTTACATTTTCTTCTTTTTGTGATTTCATCTTTTGACCTTTCATAAACTTTATTTTTTAGGACAATTTTAGATGTAGAGAAAAATTGGGATGATATTATAGAGAGTTACCATATATCCTATACCTAGTCAAGTCTATTATTATTATAACACCTTATATTAGTATAGTACATTTGTTAATAACAAACCAATGTTGATACATTATTATTAACTAAAATCTGTACTTCATTCAGATTTCCTTCGTTTTTCCTCAATTTCCTTTTTCTGTTCTAGGATCTGAGCTACCATACCATATTACATGTATTTGTCATTTTTCTTAGGCTTCTCTTGGCTGTGACATTTCTGATTTTTCTTGTTTTTGATGACTGACAGTTTCGCCAAGAACTGGTCTGGTATTTTGCAGTGTCATTCTAAGAAAATCTGTGTGATGTTTCTCTTTATTAGACTGGTGTTGTGGGTTATGGGGAGAAGGGCCACAGAAGTAAAGTGTCATTTTCATTATATTATATTAAGGGTACATAATACCATGTCTGATGTTAATCTTGGTTGGGTAGCTGAGGTAGTATTTGTCTAGTTTCCCTACTGTCTACTTACTTTTTCGCAGCTTCATTCTTTGTCCCTTTTCCCCTATTTATTTATCAATCCATTTATATATACATATCAGAATGGAGTTGGGATATTTATTTTCAACTTTGGGCGATAATACAGCATTTCTTTTTTTGTTGCTCAACTTGCTCCAGCTTTGCATACTGAAAGCTCTTTCAGTTGACTTCTTTGTCCTTTCTGAAATACTGTCATTATTATGGGTTTTTGTTTTCTTTGTGAGCTCTTACTTTTTAGCATTACATGATACTTCAAGTTTATATTATTTATTTCCTTTGTTCATCCTAGAATTAGCCAGGGGGCTGGGGATTTAGCTCAGTGGTTACAGTGCTTGCCTTGCAAGTACAAGATCCTGAGTTCAAGCCCCAGCACCAAAAAAAAAAAAAAAGAAAAAGAAAAAAAATAGAATTAGCCAGTTCTTTTTATTAGAGAATATTAGACACCAAGATATGGATACTAGGTGTCTTTGCTGATACTGCGGTATTGCTATTTCTAGGCCCTCTAGGTGTCATAGTAAGAAAATATATGTGTAAAACCTTCAATTTTAATCCTAAAATTATTAATTCATCTTATTTTTTTTTGGTATAATTGTGAGGTAGGAATTCAATTTTTTCCCACTATGGTTTTATAGGCTTATGTGTTGAAATTTGCCATTTCATAGATGAGGAACCTCAGATTATTTAACTTCTTTTATCCTGTTTCTCCTGCTGAGGTTGGAGAATACCAGTCTTATCCTTTTAGAGTAATACCAAGGACAAAACGAGGTGATAGACTGAAAAGTTCTTTTTTGTTTTGTTTTTTGAGATAGGGTCTCCCTGTGTAGTCCAGGCCGGTCTTGAACTCACTGCGTATCCCAGATTGGCCTCAAACTCATGGCGATCCTCCTGCCTCAGCTTCCTGAGTGCTGGGATTACAGATGTGCGCTACCGCTCCTGGCAAGTGGGTACTGGGGATCAAACTTAGCGCCTTGCGCTTGCTAGGCAAGTGCTCTATCACTGAGCTAAATCCTCAATCCCTGAAAAGTTCTATGTGAATTTAAAACATTTATAAATGCATGGTATAATATTAATTAATGTTGTACTAAAAAGTGCTCTCACTAGAATTAGAATTTCTTCAGGCAGCAAAGAACTAACCTTTTTTAATTGAGACTTCTTTTGTTTGTATTACTTTTAAAAAACAGTTAGTCTTTTCCAGTTGAATCTCCAGTATGTTATTCTTTCCACTTGTTTCTATCACTTTCTGTAGAAGAAATAAAATATTGCCAAATCAATGCCATTATTTTGATTCTTTTACTGAGGATATGAAGACTAATGTGAATATAAATCACTTAATACATGCAAATCTAATAGTTACATCTAGAATGTAATTTTAAATAAACCAACTTTCTGATTTACTTTTGATTTTAAAGTAACATAGGAAGGCTGGGAATAGAGGTCAGTGATGGGGAGCTTGCCTAGCATGTACAAAGTTTTGGGTCTCTTTCCCAGCACCAAAAAGAAAGAACATGGTAAAATATTAAAACAGACTAACAATTATAAATGAAAAGTAAAAATATGATTAACAAGCTAACAAAAACGACTTTACTCCAACTTTTCAACTTTCATTCTCATGGTTACTGATTCGTCAATTCATGACCAGTCCCGTGTTATCTATATCTGTACTTGCTCTCTAATCTTACCACTTCTGGTTTTATCTTAAATCAACAGACATATTATTTCTTCTTTTAAGAATTACCATGTATATGTATCTTTAAAACGTAAGACTCAAAATATGATCACAAGGCCAGTATCATATCAAAAAATGAACAATCAGAGGATTGCCATGAGTTCAAAGCAAGCCTGAACTAGATAGTAAAACCCTGTCTCAAAAAAAGTGTTTAAGAACACGATAGATATTTCCAAATTAATTCCCATAAAACCTTGAATTCATTCAACAACAGTGCTTCTCATTTCTTCCTCTTAAGAAAATCTCTTAGGAAAACTCAAGATCATAGTTTAAAAATGTTTTGATGTTAGCCCCTAAACCTATCCTCATGAAAATTCTTTAATCATGGCAGTTTGGAAAAATAGGAACAGTAAGAACAGGAAAGCGCAGGCAGTTTTTACTTTTCTTACACTCTTACATTATTAACTCACTCCTCACATCTTTAATTTGTTCACCTCCATTTTTTTTCCCCCCAAACAGCTATTCCTATTCCTTTCTCTGGCAGGCAGGAGGCAATATATTATATACTTATGGGTTGGCCTACTACTTGTCCAGATTCAGGAAGAGAGATGTGTGACTCTGGCAAAAAGAAGGAAAAAAGAATAGATAGAATAGGGGGAAACTAAAAAAAAAAAAAATTAAGGCATAATGGTGGGAGACTGAAAAATTAGTCTAATTTTTACTAAAACTATTTCTGATTTTATGGACATACTAAGCATTTAAGTAGGTATTTTCCCTTTAATTTTGACAAAAGCACATCAATTATTTGATCCCTTCTCCTACAAACATTTTGATATGTTAGTGCAAACGAGTAAAAAATCAGATACATTTTAAATACAGACTTTAAAATGAGACAGAGCTTAGCAAAATACATTTTCATTATCTGTATCTTGCTTATTTTTTTGTACATTTTTCTTCTCAACTTATTCTATTGGTAAAATGTTCCATTTTTTCTTATACATTGTAGCCATTCGCTATCTTTACATACCTTTTCTATCTCTGAGAAATCCTTTATAAGTTTGTCAATATTCACACTGCTAATCTTTTTTGTACATCCTTCTCTGCTTTGATCCATACTTGAACTAGTGAAAAATAGATAATGTTAAGCAAATAAGAAAAATCTAAAGCATCACAGTAGTGGTTATAACTCAAACACTAAAGTTCTTACACTCTACTTATAAAGCAGCTAACTAGAGCTCCATTGTACACAGAATTTTTGTTATACCCAGTATTAACAAAGGTCAAATGCATGAAGTCTTCTCTTCTACCCAGCCAAGTTTTTTCTAAACAAATCAAAAATTAGGGCAATGATATGCATATAGATATTAGTCCATATTATAAAAATCTAATCATGCCAAGGTCTAACACTCATCTCTTTGGCATCTGCATGGCTGGGCTTAAAATCTGATGCATTACTAAAATCTGAGACATGACTTCTACATGTAAGTACTGACAATTTAAGAAGGTAAACTTATTTGTAAGTGTGCCACAGATATTTTCTGCTAATCTGCTCATGTTTCATATTTTGTTTGGTATCTGTTTGTTAAATAAAGGACATATAGAAATTAATGTGCTTAAAACAATCTCCATGTAACTTCTATTTTCTTGTAATTTAGAGTAAGATTAACCTTTGGGAACAGCCAGTTAACTGTTGAAGAGTAAGAGTTTTAATTACTTATTTTCAGTTTACTGAATTATTATCTTGCATATCAGCATATAGGAATAAATAACTTACATAATTAAAACTTGATCCTTATGTCAGAAGAATAAAATAATTGTAACTGCTTACCACAATAAATACAGCAAGAGTCTTTGGGGAGTGAAATTAAAAATTATCACTATTCAATCTGTTACTCTTTAATAGAACTATAAGGTAATCTGAAAAATTCCTCCACCACAACTTTTTTCTATTTAGTCCCTATCATTTTAAATAAAAAGGTTTTTTAACCAGAGTTTTGTTTCTGAATCTGGCTTCTGACCTAAATGTATTTTAATTTGAACTTGATTTTATCCCACCTATTTCTCCCTATAGGACTCATGGGATAGTTTTTCTTATAAAACTGTAACTAAAAGTTGGGGCTGTAGCTCAGTGGTATAGCATTCTGACAAGCAAAACTAAGGCCCAAGGTCAATACCCTAGCACTCCAAAAGCAAGCAAAAAACCCGTCACTAATACTCCATTTGCAGCCTTGCGTGTGTGGTGGTGCAAACCTGCAATCTCAGCATTCTGGAAGGCTGAGTTGAGGCCAGTCTCGGCAATTTAGACTTTATCTCAAAATAAAAAATGAAACGGGCTGTGAGAGCCCTGGGTTCAATTCCAGAGTACCGAGAAGTGTGGAGGAGTGTATTCCATTTGCTATCAGCATGTTATTCCTTTTGTTACCCTGGCCGAGCCTGCCAGTTCCTTCCCATGTGTCTTAATCGACTCCTCCTCCGAGTTCCTGTGTCCAGGCCCTTTCAGGGGACATGGGCCTGCCCAGTAAACCAGGGGACAAGTTGGTCGTTGAGTGCCTGTTACATTCTTTCCTGAGCAGCAGAGACTGATTTTTCATTTTCAGGGCCCAGCTGCAACCGGTAAGCGGCAGTCTCCCCTCTTGGGCCTCAGGCCTGCGGGCTTGAGTCCCCAGCCTCCTCCTCTCCCGGGTCCCACCAGTGCGGTCCCGGCGGTGCGGCGCCAGGAGACAAGCTCGCGTCGCCGCCTCTCCTCATGGCGCCCACGAATTTCCCGGCCCGAAGCTCCGGGCTCGGGGCTCTCTCCACCGCGTCCCCGTGTCCGCAGGGGCCTAAGTTTAACTCGGAGGCGGGGACCGAGGACCTGCAGGTGGTAGACAAGCACCTGAGACAAAACCTTGTAGCGATGCAGGATACTGTCTGAAAAAAGCGAGACTTTCGAGTCACCCACGAAGAAGAGCTCGGAACGTACTTACTGTTCCTGGTTCCTCAAAGTCTCTCGCGCCTCAATTGGCGGTCCGGTCTGGTCCGTCTGTGATATGGTTCCCTCCACGGGAAGCAGCTACCCGAAGAATCGGCCCGCGCTTCTCCTGGCCCGGTCTGTGCACTGTCCTTGCGTTCCCACCACCAGACTTCCTGTCCTCACCACCTTGGCCCTAGCTCCTTTCGGCGTCTGCTGTTTCATGTGGTTTCTAGAACGGGGATCAACATCTAGTGACTGCCAGGTTAGCAAATGTTTCCCCAACCGAAGAATAAATCACAGTGGTTTAGTTTGTGAGTCAGCACTATTGAATAAATAACAATCCGTATTTATTATTGGAATTTAAAAAGTAGACTTTTAAAGTACTAGAGTCAGTGACTAGACAGGGTTTCTCTAGTTCTTGCTTCTGTAGCTTAATAATTAAGGGCATGAGCTCTTGCACATATTCAAGCCCCAACTCTTACATATCGGGGTGATCTTGGGAAAGCTCTTAATTATACTGGCCTCAGCTTCTTTACTGTGTAATACAGATTAATAATAATAATGCGTACCTCGTAGAGTTGTGATAATCAAATGAAATGGTGCATTTAGAATATTTAGTGAGTCTCCCTGCTTAAAGGGTTAAAGTATTAATTATTATAATTTTAAATGATGCTCACTAACAGTTTGAAAGTGTACCTACTGCCAACTTTTTAAAAGTGAGAGATGTGAGGCTTCTTTTTATTAATTTGATTTTTCTATGGGATTCAAAATTTGGCAAGTAGAAAAATGTAAACTGCAATAGGATAATTCATACTTTGTTATTTGAAAGGTAGTGCACAGCATAGTGGCAAGAGAAGAGGATCAAAGTGGGAAATGTGGAGTACAATCTTCTGCTGTTCAAGCAAGGTTCTTTGACGTGGGTAACAACACATAGAAATGGCCACCTAAATTGCTGGTTTTATCAAATTAAATGTTCTGTATGACTAATGCCATGACAGTATTTGAAACTAGCCAATTTTATGACCCACCTAAAATGCTCTCTTATTCATGAGTCATTCACTGATCATATCAGTCAGCTGTGCCCATCTTTCTTTACTGTATGGAATATTTCAGCATATTTGTGGCATTGTTAAGACCGTTTGAATTGTATTTCTCTCTTATAATATATTTATTCTTTGCCCCTTGGAGCCGGGGCTGGGGTGGGGTCTATAGCTCTCTATGGTGCCTAGCTTGGCAGAAAAAGCAGAAATGAATCAACATACTTCATTTTTTTAGTTTGGAATTAATCATAAGTTTCTCTTTCAGTTTATAGAGTTAGCATTTTATTTCAAAGGGTCTTAGCCCATTCAAAAAATGTGTATCAAAAAGAAACTCAAGAGCTTCTTATGATTTCAACTTTAAAAGGGGAATACCTTGTGCAGTTATATTTACAGTTTTCTCCCTCAAGCATCATAATCATTATGTACTGCAGACACATGCTAATAAAAGTGAAAAAAAGAGAAACAGAATTAATCTAATGTTTGATCAGAAAATATTTATATTATGGTTGATCAAGGATTCATTGAATATTTAATCATAAATGGCCTAGAAAACCATAATAAAGAAACAGATCAGAATATTATGTTACACTAACAAAGAAAATAATATTGGAATCCTTTAAAATGTATTGATTTGGAAGAGAAACACTTATGCACGTAGACAACTGGAAAAATCAAAAGTTATAGATTTATGCCTATAAGGATGTTACGACAACTAACACATTGATTTTTTAACGAATAATTTCATTTATTAATATATCTTTAAATGTTTTAAGTATTTAGAGGGTACCAGCTATTGGAGGCTGAGGAACTAAGATGAGCAAGACAACTAAGATACTCTACTTCTGCTTGAGTTTACTAGCTGAGAATTGAAGAATAGCATGATGTTGTCAATATTGCTTTGCGTTAGTATCTCATCTCATTACTTTTGTTTCCATTGCCAGTGTGTTATAAATACAAAACATGATGGCATTGCTCCCATAGGATAGCAAGTATTTGGAATTGTCTTAACTAATCACTTCAGTCTTCAGATACAGCCATATTAATCAGCTCAATTCTCTCAACATTTTTACCTCTCTCCAGGGCATGTTTTTAAAATCTGCATATTCAGATTTGCCAATTGCTGAAATTCTAGCTCAATTTAATTTCTATGAATATTTATTTATACAATGTTAGAAATAGAAATCTGCACAAGGTGAAATATAAATTAGAATGGAAATAAAGTTCCAGAGAGATTATAAAGCACAGTTACACTGGTCTGTCATTTATGAAGTTGTATTCCTGCCAAAATGTGGCTTTCAATTCTTGTTGATCAGAATAAAAAAAGGATATAGGCTCAATCCTTGAGTTTTCCTTGTGAAAAAGGAAAAATTATAAATTTCTCAAGAGTCCATTTCGCTCCATTTAAACTTCTTAGTTCATCACATCAAGATTAATACAGGAAGTACTTAGATACTTTAGTACATAATTTCCTCCATACAAACCTCACAGCAAAGTCAGAAATGAGCTTTGCATTTGTCTTCCTAAAAGTATCTATTTAAACGGTCAGAGTAAATCACTGAAGGCACTCATAATGAATTGTGGTCTAAGCTCATTCCAGTCAATGAGTGGTCTCTGGACCAGCAGCACCACCTGCTTGTTTGAAAAAGAAGTGCAGAATCTCACTACGCTTTAAAACTACTAAATCAGACCCTTCATTTTAATAATACTTCTGGATGATCTGTGTGTACATTAATGTTTTAAAACCAGTAGTCTTCTAAGCACAGAGCTGTTTAGAGATTTTCATTTTCTTCCTTTGCCTTTTTAATACTATGCACATTTACCTATTTACTTACTCAAGAAAGACTTGTGGAGCTCCAACAGCATTCAGAGATCTATGAGAACATTAGGCATCACATCACAGAGCAGACAAGGTCCTTTACCCTACAGGGCTTACAAGATAAGAGGGAAATAGATAATGTAACCTGTTATGGTTTATAGCTAGATGTTCCCTCAGAGTCTCATGTGCTCATAGGTGGAGCTTTTGGGAGATGGCTGGATCATGGGTATGTGATACTAGATTATGTGTGTGATAACTGGATTGGTTTAGCATAGTTCGGGGTGTGGATAATGGGAAAGCCTATCATGGGTGTGGGTGGCACCAACCAATAGGCTTGTAGGCTAAATGGAATAAAAAGGGAAAGGAAGCCTCACTGCTTGGCGCTTTCTGCCTGCCCTACTACAGACTGTTTCTCCTCTGCCAGGTCCCTCTGCCATGCTGCCCTCCCTTGGAGTCAGCTCTTTATGGGCTGAAATCTCTACAAACTGTGACGCAAAATAAACCTTTCTTCCTTTAACTTGTGGGTGTCAGGTATTTTTTCCCAGCAACACGGAAGTAACTAAGACATAACCTAATAAAAATAAATTATGAAAAGTGCGAAGAATCAGAAATTCATGATATAGTAGTACTCATCCATGGTTTCACTTTCTGCAGTTATCTGCACGTAAGCATGGCCTAAAAATATTAAATGAAAAATCAGAAACAAACAATTCATGAATTTAAAATTTCATGCCATTCCAAGCAGCATGATGCAATCTTATGACATGCTGCTACATCCTGTCTGGGATGTAAATTGTCCACTCATTGTCCAGAGTGTCCACATCATATATGTATAGTCACTTAGCAGCAGTCTTGGTTCTTGGCTCAATTATGGAGATATTAAAGTACTTGTGTTTCACTCAAATACCTCATCTTTGACAAAGGAGCCAAACACCTTCACTGGAAAAAGGATAGCCTATTTAACAAATGGTGCTGGAAAAATTGGCTTACCACATGTCGAAAACTAAAACTAGATATATGTCTCTCACCATGTACTAAACTCAAATCAAAGTGGATCAAAGATCTAAACATTAAAACAGAAACACTAAATTTACTGGAGAACAGAATAGGAAGAACCCTCGAAGACATAGGGGTGGGAAAAAAATTCATGAATAGAACCCAGACTGCCCAGGAAACAATACAAAGAATCAGTGCTTGGGACCACATGCTATTAAAAAGCTTTTACACAGCAAAAGAAATCACCAACAGAGCAGGGTGAAAACCCACAGACTGGGAAAAAATTTTTGCTAGCTATCCATCGGACAAAAGTCTAACATCTAGAATATACAAAGAATTCAAAAAAATTAAACCTCTCAAATTTAAAGACCCAATCCAAAAATGGGCAACTGAAATGAATAAACATTTCTCAGACGAAGAAATAAAAATGGCAAATAAATATATGAAAAAATGTTCAACATCACTAGTCATCCGAGAGATGCAAATCAAAACAACATTAAGATTCCACCTCACTCCAGAAAGAACTGCGTATATGGAAAAATCAACCAATAACAAATGCTGGCGGGGCTGTGGGGAAAAAGGAACACT
>PVJO010032662.1:0-12964 GCA_004026905.1 Hystrix cristata | reverse complement strand
TCTCTCTACCTTTTTCTTTCTTTCTTCTTTTTCTTTTTGTTGGTTTCCTCCTTCTGGTCATCCCCTCACCCCCCCGTTTTTATTCCATTATTTTACCTTTCATGAATGTATGTGTGTGTGTGTGTGTGTGTGTGCGCGCGCGCGCGTTTCTCTTCCTCTTGTCTTTTTCTGCCAGTATAATTTATCGAAGGTAAGGGAATTCACCCAGTCTCTCCTTATTCTTCTATTTTTATCCATATATTTTTGCCTGACTTCTTTCTGCTGTTTTCTATCCTTTATCGAATTTTCTTTTCTTTCTTCTCCCTCCATTTCATTTGTTTCCCTTTAGCATTTTCTTTAGTATTTATGTTAGCCTCATAATCCTTTCTCATCCCCATTTCTCACTAACAATTTTACACTCAATTTTCCTTGTCGTTCTCATTTAAATACATAAAACACTTCTAGCACCATTAGGATCCTTCCCTTCTCCTATTTCTTCCTTCCTACACCACACAGCAGCAGACTGTAAAATGTTATTTTTTTCCTTTCTTCCCCAGATCCCCAGCCCCCTGGGCTGTAGAGAATTGATTATATACAATTACTGCTGAGTTATTTTTTTACCGTTAGAGGAGACATAGCTATTACATTCAGTGCATATTAACCACGTGTCAATATTGGGGCTGTAATGATGTACACACAGTTAACTATAGATTTCTTCTTGAGGTTAAAAGGGAGATTAGGTCTCTTGGTATGTTCTCAACTTACCCTGATGGACACTACTATAACTGATTAGCTTGCTGTAATTGTAGCTGACTTGACTGAAGAGGAATACCCCTGACTCGGTGGACAGTTTTGTGCCAGTGAATCTGTCTGGCGCTACCATCATGGCATCCAAGGAGATGGATGGCAAACATTCCCAACCCGAGAATTTGGACTGGATCAGATTCTGTAAGCGGGCCTGCAAGTTGGCAGAGTCCGAGTGAACCTCAGCCTGCAAGGGCAGGATCACAGCTGTTACCTGGCAGTGAGCCTCAGACTGTGGCAAAAGAGCCAGTGTGACTCACATACACACCGTCTTACTAGAATAGTTAATCCATGTTCCCCCCGGATAGCCTACAGGTTTGAGTTTTTGTATCTTGCTCTATTTAGCAATGTAGGTTTATGTTGTGTTCTTTTATTTTTTCCTGTGTGTTTGTTGGGATTTTACTTTGGTGTACTGCCTCTGATTTATAGGTTAAGAGGTTGTCTCACCTACCTATCTAGTTTCTTTGCCTCAAATCAAAAGCGACACCATTACTACATTTCTTTATTCTTTTTCCGAATACATAAACTACTCCACCCAGTATTTTAATTTCCCACACTTTGCTCCCCCAGAGTCAATCCTATCTTCTTCTCTAGTAGTAAGCCCTGATCCTCCACATTGTAAACCTCCAGCTGCTGCATAGCTTACCTAAGTCATTTAATATTACTTCAGTTCCATATTTACTTCCATTAACTGTTTAATATCATAGTCTTAAAGGTAAATGAATATAGTTATATAAGTACTCTTAGTTCATGAGACAAGACCAAATTTAGATATAAAAGATATGATATTCTCATACAGTTTGAGAAAAATAAAATATACTGCAGAAAAATGGGTTTCCATTGCAAGGTTTATTATTTTCTAACATGCCATCCATGTTTTTAATGTAGTAACTTATAGAAAGCGTCAGATTATTTGTAGTCCCATTTTTAAGATAATTCCTTAGAACAAATGTCATTAATAAATACACCTTAAATATTATTATAATAATTTCATGTAAACTTCCCTTATATCCTAAATGAATCTTAAGTTTATAACTTGCTAAATCTTATGCAATTTTAATCATTTTATTTTTGCAGTGTTCATAAATACATGTTACAAGTAATAAATAAGGTACATTCTTATGTAGACTATTTAATTTCAAATACATTGTTTAAAACAAACTTACAGATGTGCATTGAAATAGCATGTTATGTTAAACTCAAAGATATGTAATTTTCTCAACTTCACACATATTCAGATTTTCTCTTTGTGTTTATGAGAACATTGATTATTGTATTCTTTAGACATGTGTACATATATACTATTGTAAAGTAATAAAGATTCTTGGTTTCAATTTTGGGATCATTTATTCTTTTAGCCTACAAACAACTATATCATAATTATCAAATATTCAAAGCATGCTAATCATGTTTAATTCTCTCATGGGAAAATAAAAATACATTTCTTGTAAACTTTTAGTTCTCTCCAACCACTGTTCCACCTGAATATTTTAGGAAGCTACAGTTTGACTTGTTAGCAGTCTCAAAGGAAAAATAAGATCAATACTTGTCACAGCAGGAGACACTTTACTGCCAGTGGAATGCTGTAATAGAGCACCGAGGATGGAGAAACACCACACCAACTCTCCTCAGCTCGGTCTTATGTAATAAGCAGACTTCTATTAAGAAAGCTAAATCACTTTTCTGAGAACTTAATGCCCAGATCAAAATGCTTAAGTGTCATTTTGTACTTCTGCTTCCATGTTTAGTCCTGCAGACCAATTTGTAAACTAGGTATATAAAATACGCCAAACATTTTGATGAGTATGTGACAGTTGCTCTTACATTGTGTATATTGTTCAAGCTATTTTTAGTCAGGAAATAAACTGAAACCCCCAGAATTTTAATCTTTAGTACATTAAAGCCTTTATAGACATGGGAGAGCTGATGGTCAGCATTAATATTTTATTTTCCATCTATTCTTCCTTCTTTAATGATTGTCTCTCCATCTTCAATATATCCCATAATACCTAAAAATAATTTGAATTCTCAAAAATACAATGTTAGGTATTTATGGATCAAATTTTTAAATAATGTGCTTTTTTCTCATCTCCATACATTTTAAATTAAAGATAGCAAAAAAAAAAATTAGGACTCGGGTTATACTCCTTGCATGCCACTGCTCAATCAGGTGTAGTCACCAAGCGGAATGATAATCAAGGACGAATAGTAGAGAAGAGAGATAATGAGTATCAGGTGTGGCTCTCCAAATAGCTGTAGCTACAGTCACACTACTAACTGTCCTCCAAATTCATCCCAGGATGAGAAGCCCACAGAATCCCAGAGGAGCTGTCCACAAAGGGATGATAGAGATTACAGTAGTGTAGTGAATCATCTGCTTTAGACCTAGAGCTCACCGTGCAGCCATCCCAAGACTAGATGTGCAGGTATCAGAAGTGCTGCCAGCAGGTTTCTGTTAACTCCTTTAGGGTTTTGTGTAGCAATAGAAAAACGACTTGACCAAGGGTAAGTCCCTTCCGTGCTGACCCCCATCCACAGACTGAGTATATAAGGTGCGCAAGTCACCTGCCCCGTAGGGCCAATACAGAGTGATTTTGATACTGTGGGTTGTGGGGTCTGGGAACCGGTCCTCAGGTTATGTGGGGGCAAACAAAGAATTGGAAGAAGCAGGCCATGGTAGAGAGACGCCAACACAGTTTAGGCGATGATACATTTGCAGTGAGCAAGATGGAACCAGAGAAAGGAAAATGGCATGAACGCAGAGGGCACAGAATGTGGGAGTTTAAACCTGCGTGTGTTTTAGGGCAGGGACCTCCCCACGGGGTCTTCTGGAGCATGAGTGACAGCATGATTGACAGCGTGCTGAGACATGTCACCTGCAAATATTGTGCATCATGTTTCCATAATTCACTGTTATAACTGTATGTATGAAATGCAGTCTGTATGTGTGAACTCTCAATGAGCTCTAGGGAAGAAAAGGTTAATTCAGGTCACATGAGGAGGTCTGCTTGGCTTGTGTTTTGCTTTGGAGACTGGAATTTTCCAGGGCTGAACTGAGACTTTGTTTCCTTTATTTCAACTACCATGTAGTAAGTCCAGGGTCCAGCATCCAGCAACACATACTTGAATGGAAACTGTTGTTGATATCTGCCAAGTGTTGATGAGTCTACACATATTCTTTTTTGCTTTTTTTTTTTACTTTTAAAATTTAAATTAAATGCATTTTAAACTGATACATAAGACAAAAATGTGCACATATTTATGTGATGGCATTAGAGGGTGCAATACATGTATGTGTTATAAAATATTTGAATTTGGGCATACATCTCTATCTTCAAATTTATCATTGCTTTACTGTTTTGAAAACATTCAAAATATTTTCTTCTAGGGTTGGGGATTTAGTTCAGTGGTAGAGCACTTGCCTAGCAAGGACAAGGCCCTGAGTTTGAGCCCCAGTACCCCCCCACACACATCAAAAATACTTTCTTCTAGCTTATTGAAATATGTAGCATAATATTATTATCTGCACTGACACTATTGTGCAATAGCAGACCAGAGATCTGATCATCCACTATTATATATACACACGATCATGGGCCTCAGCAATGAGTTACAAGCTGAGAAATGAGTTGTTATTCGATTTCATTGTCCAAAGGACATCACTGAGTTACACAAACCCAGATGGTGCAAGTCAGTCTCTCGATGTGACTTTCCCGTGGCATCATCACATGATACATATGAGACGCATGAGTCTGCTGTAGTGTGACACGATATTCCATTTGGCAGGTTTTTTTCTTATAAATTATAGCACATGCTAAAATAGTGATAAAAGGCATAGAATGGTACATTCCAAAACCAGTAAGATAATCTTTTATTATTGGTATCAAGTATTATGAATTTGCATAGTTGTGGGTTTGTTTATGCCCAGCACCACCACAGACCGAGGAGTAAAGTGTTGCACTAAAATGCAGAAAAGTAGACATGACTATGATTGTATTAGATGACAATTTTTCATTTCCACTATAATCTTAAAGGACTGCCATCATATATGCAATTCACTGTTCATCAAAGTGCCAATATGTGATACATGATGGTACATATATGGTTCATATATATGTATATATACATACATTTATATATTAAATTCCTTTTAAAATTAGTGTGTGAAAAATTAGTTTTTTCCAAATTATTACACTTTGGTGAACTGAAAATGCAATTATCACTAAAGAAGTAACTAACTTTCAGATACTGCTGCATGAAAAAGGGGCACAGTTAATATCATGTATCTACACTGTGCCCCCCAGAGCCTCATGGATTCATACAGATGGAGCTTTCTGGAGGTGACTAGATCTTGAGAGTGTGATATTAGATCATGAGTGTATGATACTGAGTTTGTCCACTGATTGCTTAATTTAATATAGTTCTGGGTGCGGGTGATGGATTTACTGAAGAGCAAAGACCCGCCCTGGTTGTGGGTACCACCAACCTGCAGATTTGCAGGCTGGATGGAATAAAAAGAGAGAAGAGAAGGAAGCCTTGCTTCGTCCTGCTTGCCATGCTGTCCTGCCTTGGTGCCAGCTTACTATGCACTGAAACCTCAAACTGTGAATTAAAGT
The DNA here is from genome assembly GCA_004026905.1 of Hystrix cristata. Classification (NCBI taxonomy): domain Eukaryota; kingdom Metazoa; phylum Chordata; class Mammalia; order Rodentia; family Hystricidae; genus Hystrix; species Hystrix cristata. Next base: position 7,565 of record PVJO010032662.1, on the reverse strand, counting down.
CAGCCTTTCCTCCTTTAACTTGTTGGTGTCAGGTATTTTGTCCCAGCAAGCAGAAAGTAACTAAGACAGAGCCCTCCATTTTTATTGTAAAAGCTGCTTGACATATGTTAGTAGTGATGATATCTGGATTATTCTCGAGTACCTGTTTTCACTGGAAGGTAGACATTGTGCAATCTGAAAACTTACGATTAATGGCCACACTATGACAAACACAATGCATTGTGAGCCCTTTAACAGGAATAGTGAGAAATAAAGTATTACATGCAACCCTTTCCTCACACTAGTAATGAAAAAAGGCAATAACATTTCTGAGAGGAAATGGGAAACTAAATAGTAGATGCTTTCTAGGAAGATTCAAATTTAAAAATTAAACAGTGAGAACCGTATGTGTATTAATAGAAAAGAGAAAGGAAAAGCAAAAATGATGGCCTGCAACTTAGTATAGGAATATATATATATTTGATTTGGAGTAATTTTAATGCTTTAGCAAAAAAGCATGTGAAAAATAGAAGCAGAGAGTCTATGTGAGGGGTGAGATGCCATCTGTGCCCAGCTCACAGATATGCCGAACGAAGCCTTGGCATCTAACATGTGGGGCACAGATTGTTCTACATCAGCCCACGGAAAACTGAAGAGGTGAAATTTGAAAGTTAGACAAAGCTTTTCGTAGTGACAGAAATGCAGCACATGTAAGGCAGTGAGTATTCGACTGTGGGTGTTTTCATCTTTTTAACTATCCCATGAATTTCAAGCAAGGGAGAGGGTCAAATGATGATGGAGAGCAAGAATCCAGAAATATTATTGTTTAAAAACTCGCATGGTCTCTTCCTAAGATGAAAATTGTGACAGCCACCAAATCAGGGCATGAAATTATCTCCTTATTTAAAATTTTTAAAAATCATATTCCTTTTCCCTGGAGATTTCTGACACCAAAGGCAAAAGTTTTAAGCTTTATAGTCAAAAGAAACCTTTATTCAGAATATATTAATAAATTATTGAAAGACACACAGAGATATGGGAGGGAAATATAAGAATATCCTAAAATGTAAAATTACTACTTTAATTTCATATGTTTAACTCTCACAGATGATGCAATTACAATGATAATTTTAAATAGACTATTGTGATTTTGAATACTGAAATGTGGGCTAAATGTGACTTTCACAAATCATCTTTTATTGACAAGCATTCACAGGCCTATAGCTTTTGAGAGCATGGTTAACTCAGAAAGGTTGAAATTCTTACTGTGTATGAATAGTTGAAATATGTGATTCTCAGACCCTTTTAAATGCTAAATATAGTCCTTCCAAATAAAAGATCCTTTGAAGAATGTAGTTTTTATGTTATTATGTACATATATATTATGAATATATACTTTTAAAGCACAGTTTATTGCTAGAATGTGGTCAAAGAAACATACATTTCTGAAGCTAAAAGAATACACAAGAGAACTTTGTTTAACCTCTTGATTTATATATGAGGAAATTGTAGTCCATGGTGGGAAAAAATTATTTAGTTTAGGAAACTGCTCAGAGTCTAGAATATTTCTGCTCAACTGTCAGAGTGCAACAAAGTCAGAGACTTTTTTATGATTAGAGAAAAGGGATATTTTCTTAAAATGCGATTCTAGGAATATTTTGAAGAAATCTATTAATTGGGACATACAAATTATTTTTCATAACTGAAAGAAAAACAGTACTAAATGCAACAGGAATTACAGATGTCAAAAACAAAATCATGTGGACTCAGTATATAACACTCTTGATGGAAGTACAGTATGGTCAAAATGATATAACATTTTATTTTGGCTCTCTTATACTGACTCAATTTTAAGTCCAATTAAAATAGCTCAACCATGTCTATATCACATTCAATCTATGCTCCCATACCAATGTCGCACCTATTTTGCACAGAGATAAACCAGCAACAGTCACTCCCTTTAAAGTCTATTAAGAAATACTAAAATACTTTCTTTCTGCTGTAAGGCATGCATATTACTCGGGGAGACTTTTTCTTCTCTTTCATTTCAAGCTTATTCTCAATTTCATTTGATATTTATTCCCTCCATCTAGTTGTTCTCCCTTTTCAGATCTTCACATTTCTGACACCTTAATATCATTCTGGTCTCAGCTTCATGGGCATCTACTAAATTCGTACTTACTCCCAATTAAAGTCTCTCCACTTATTTTCATCATGCCACGTGAATGATCGTCAATAATTAAAATGATCATTTTTCATTAATCTGGTAATTATAAGATGTCCCCACAAGGAATTTATGAAAATTTTGATCTCAGACGAAAAGCATGCATATACTTTTCAGTAAATTCACATCTTGAGTATAGTTTGGCATAGAAAACAGCCTGCAGTGAATATTAATAAATGAGGAAGATGAGAATATAGCTCAGGGGCAGAGTACTTGCCTAACATGTCCAAGGTTCTGAGTTTGATACGTAGCACTGCAAGAATAAATAATATGAGTAAATTAAATGAAGATGACATATACAAATTTGGGAAAAAAGAACTGAACAGATAAACATATAAATTCATTTCAGTTCAACATCTTACATTTTTGGGCATCCTATGATGTTTCAGGTATGGTTGTAGGGACCAAAGTGGACAGATACATGAATGAAAGAAATTATTACAGAGCTATGTCTAATGTTAGAATTTAGTGAGAAGTATAATGTACAAGTAATTATTACACAAATACGCAGGGCTGGTAATAGGAATAATAATTCACCAGAATGGGAAAATCGAGCATATGATAGTTGAACTGGAATTTAAAAACATAAAAAGTATTTTGAGAGGCAGATGAAGTGAATAAGAAGAATGTAAGAAAAGAGCATGTTGTATTAGTTTTCTATTGTTACCTTAAAAAATTACCATGTACTTAGTTAAAAACAACATATGTTTATCATCACCTTTCATCAACTTTTGTATATTAGTAATCAAGTTCTCTCATCCGGGTCTTCTACCTAGGGTTGTGGAAGCTGAAATCAAAGTGTTAGTGGGCTTCCATCTACTTAGACATCCTGGGGATGAATTTGTTCACATGGGCATCCAGGTTGTTGGCCAAACTCGTTTCCTCGAGGGTAGAGAGCTGAAATCCCAGTTTCTTGCTGTTTGCAGCTGGGATTCAATGTATGCTCCCGAATGCTGAGCCCATCGTCCACCATGTGTTCCACACACCTTCTCCTGAGCAGCGTGGGGTTCATTCTTGCTTCCACTTGGACTCCTTCTGACATCTGTCACTAGTCAGGGAAAACTCCTACACATTAATAGACCAAGTAATTACACTGGGCCCACCCAGATAACCCAAGATAATCCACTTACTGCTAAATGAATAGAATGGAAACTTTAAATACATCTGGAAAGTTAATTTTGTCAGATGATATTAAGTTATCCTTGGACATATTACATGTGATATCGTACTGGTTGAAAATCCTGGGAGTTAAAATTCTTCCTACAACAGCCTTATTGCCAAGAAAATTATTTAAAAATTCCTAGATGCCTCTTCATCTGCTATGTGTTTATCTTCTTATCAAAGCATTTGCAGAAAATCACTAGGACAAAAAGTTATCTCTTAGGTTGGACCATTTAAAAATAATTTTATACAATTTGTAAAAGAGAGAAAGTTAAAATACAAGGTTTTTAAAGAAAACCTTGAGGGGCTGGGGATTTAGCTCAGTGATTAGAGTGCTTGCCTTGCAAGCACAAGGGCCTGAGTTCGATCCCCGGCACCACAGAAAAAAAAAAATTAAAAAAAAAAAAAATAGATTAAAAAAAAAGAAAACCTTGAAATTTACCATCTCATATATAACAATGGAGCAAACAGTAATATTTCTATTATTGAAATAAAGGGACCTGTTTCTCAGTCCATATCCAAAAAAAGTCAAAACTGAATGTCACATTTATCAAACATTTTTGTATAAAAGAATATGAAAGCCATTTTTTTTTCTCACGGGAACTCCACATTTACTTATTTATTTTTTGTTTACCTTGCCTGAGAAATTGTGGCTAGGTAATACAACTTTACTTTTTAAAATGTGAAAAATAAATCAAAGGAGTTGAGAATCAGATGATCTCAGAGTGTTCCAAATACTGACTTGAGAATAAAATAAAGTTTGTTGAAAATCATTTGGCAATATAAGTCTTCTTGAGTTATTGATACCACTTAATATTCTCTTTCAAAATGCTTTTTCAAACTCCCAAGACAAAAAGTATGATCTCTGTTCATCTAAGAAGTTCTCCAAAACAGAGGTGAATTCCTAAATCTAAATCATATTTTCAATCTTTGGTATACCACATGGCATTTAGAAACTAGTGCATGAAATAAAACAAACAGAAATAACAATTTGATAGTAAATAGTCTTAATACAATGGTAAATAATTTAGACTCAGTGTATGTTAGCTAGTAATGCATCCAAGTTATTTGAGTAGTGGTGATCTGATCAAATTATGGTGGAAAGTAGAAAGAAGAAACATATTAAGAGAAAAGAAGACAAATTCTCCTAATACATAGTGCTTGATTTTTTTTTGAGGGGGGTGCTGGGGATCAAACTCAGGGCCTTGCTCTTGCTAGGCAAGCTCTCTACCACTTGAGCTAAATCCTCAACTCTACAAAGTGCTTGATTGAAGACAGGTGTAATGGAAAAAATTGAAATATTGATAGCACAGATAAGAAAAGGCAGAAATGTAAAGTTCACTTGAAGTGGAAAAATGAACCAGATATTGCAATTCATGGTTGTGAATGGGGATTAATTAAATATGGCATCTGCAGAGAACTGGCATGTTTCAATGAACGATGTCATTAAAGATGATAAGGAACACTTTGCGCCATTCAAAGTTCCCAGCAAGGAAAATAAGTTTTTTTTTTTTTGTTTGTTTTGTTTTGGTTTTTTTTTTTTCTGAAATGTTGGGATTCAGGGTTTGTAAATTACAATGAAACATTAATACCACAGTAAGTTTTGAATTATGAAGTGTGAAGAGAATAGTTCTGACTAAATATGACACCTTCCAAAAGGTTACAGAACAATAGTTAACATAATTCAGCCAGATTTTAAACTAATTGTAATAGAAGATCTTTAGATATGAAACTATGAAAATATGATCTTCAAATTTTCTTTAAATTGATAAATGGAGGTATAGCTCAACAATGATATGTTTTCTAAAAAATGTGCTTCAAACATTGACCATATGATCCAGGTATTTCACTGCTGAGTGTATATCCAAAGGAAATGAAGTCAGGGTAGCAAAGACTTCAGTGTTTGTTGTGGGCACAATGGCTACCTAACACAATCACCCTTGGTGCCCAACAACAGATGTATAGATAAGGAAAAGGTGATATCATACACAAAGGTGTATTATTCAGCAATGAAACATGACAAAATATAATCATTTGCAGCAGAATAAGTGGAATTCTGAGACGTTGATGGTAAGTGAAACGAGCCAGATGCAGAAAAGGAAGTAATGCATGTTCTCTCTTACGTGAAAGCTGAAAATGACTGCTCGAAAGTTAGTGATGACTACAGGTTACAAAATGCATGGGACGCGGGGACGAAAAGAGGTACACGGAACCTATTAGTATGTACAATTCGTGGTGTTAATAAAACATGTTTACCATAAAAATGTACAGTAGCTGGGAAAATGTAACCATACATGCAAAACAAGATTCCTTTTCCTGGTAAAGTGTATTTTTGCATACTTTTGGGGGGTCGGGGGTGTTGCTGGGGATGAAACTCAGGACCTTGCACTTCCGAGGCAAATGCTGTACCACGTGAGCTAAATCCCCAGCCCCTATTTTTGCACTCTTTAGGTGGTGGTGTGTAGACAAACAAAGAAATGTCTTCTGACAGGCATCATGAGGTATCAAAAAGGAATTTAATGACAGAAAAGACTCAATTCAGGAGGCATGAGTAAAAGGCTTTAGCACATCACAATGAGCATTAAAGGTATGTGACACAGATACTAAAAAAAATAGATGAGGATAAGTAGGCAAATATTTTTAGTAATAAAGGCAGTTAAAACTCACTTTATTAGTTTTAGTATGATCCTAAATTTTGAGTTAAGATTAGTGTGAACCTAAAGTGTGAGGTAAGACCACACATGGTTGTCTGTTTTCATACTGTTTACAATTATTTCACAAAAACTTTAAAATGATAAAGAAGTTTTCACTTTGATATTTAAGTTTACATACTTGTTTTTTGGGGAATCACTGCAGCTGATAAAAAATGTAAATTAATTTTCTAGATTTTAAGATTTCTCAATGATATATTAATAGGCTTAATTTATGTCACTCAATATAATTCTTTAATTGATATGCTTTCTATAAATTTGTCTTCATTAGTTTTTTTTATAAACTCAACTTTTAGCTCATAGAAAGATAGTGATACAGTTTGAAACTTCAAAAATCTTTTCTTTTAAAATTAAAATGTTTCCTTACCATCACTCTTTAAAATTTTCCAACTCTAATTATGTAAATAGGACACAGACAGCAGTTTATTGAAAAATCTCTCCTAAAACATAACATTAAATTCTACATACAATCTGGAAATAAACTATATCAATCAGCTGGAAAAATAAGAAGTTTCCTCAATTGTCTTTTAAATCAGAATATTGATGGCTACAAAAAAATGAGCAGAAACTGGTTAAAGAGCTATTCTTTTCCATAGGAGAAGAAGCCTGAATGCTCTATATGAGATCCGTTTTCAGATATAATCTCAGTAAGGAGGTGATTTCCTCTGTCAGAGATAATGTGATTTGGTCCTTCACTTGGCCACCGTGTGACAGAGAAGTATCACTGCATAGCACATAGTCATGCAAAGAACACTCAAGTTGGAGAGATAACCTTTTCTAAAGTTAAATGGAAAACACAGCCCGTCAGCATTGAATAAAGCACACAGAAGCAAGGCAAGCTCGCCACAAAAATAAATTTATACAGCAAGCCTTAAAAGCAAACATTGAACAATTTCATTATTGAAGGCAGGTTAGGGGATAAAGGTAACCCTTTCACAAACCTCTGATTCAGATGTGCAGACATGGAAAATTGTTTTCATATAACTGGATTTAATTCATACCACAAGCCTTCATCTCTGAATGATAATAGAATCTCTTATCACTTCCAGGTACACTCTGTCAAATGAAATTATTTTAAAGTATTAACCTGTGAGTTTGTGGATCTTGTGTTCTGTCTATCTCTTTCTTTTCCTAACTGATCTTTGTTTAATTACTAATTGTGAGTGTGGGCCGTGCCAGTGTGTTGGGTGTCTGGCCAGTGTACACACTTGGTTCTGTGCTGTATCTCACAGAACACACGATTTGGTGTGGCGTCACCATGTTTCCCTCAGCACTGTCATCCACTGTGATATGTTCCATTTTTCTGCCTTGTGTCCTGCCCTATTATGTATTTGTTCTTCTCTGCATATGAGGAGGCCCTTTTCAGTTTCTGGAAGTAGTAACCTATAAGCTTACTATTCCACAAATCCTTTTAGTGAACTTAGATAATATGCCTTAGCATGTCAAAATCATTCCATTCTACTGCTCCTGCTCCTTAGGGCCATTGCGCT
>PVJO010032661.1:0-12932 GCA_004026905.1 Hystrix cristata | reverse complement strand
ACAAGTTCGTTCCATTCTGAGTTTCAATATTGTGGTCCAGGCTCACTTATGCAGTTCCTCATCACTGAGACAGAATTCCCGACACTCACGATTTAAAGGTGTAGAGATTTGATTTGGCTCACAGTTTCATTGAGTTCCTTCAGCGGTAGACTGGCTCAAAGGCAATAAAATGGCAGTGTGGAAGGATCCACTGATGGGTGATGGCTCCAGTCACTGTGGGCAGGAAGCAGAGAGACAAGGAGAATCCAGGGAGGGAGTGTACACCCTTCCGGGTCAAGCCCCCGGTGACCCACCTACAACCAGCACCTGCCTCCCAGTGACAATGGGACAGCTATGAAAATATCAGTAAATTCACATGTTTTTAATTGTACATATTAGCTAAAATAATTTTAATTAGATAACATACTTTGATCTTCTATTACCATTTTTCCCTCCTCTCTCTCCTTGCTCCCCTTCACCTTTTCAATTTTCTCACTTCTACTTTCCTGTCTTCTATTTTTTTCTCACTTTTTACATTCCAAAAATCTGTGAACCTATGTGATATATGACTTTCCAATCTCTCCACTTCCATCCATTTCCCTGCAAATAACAAAATAACTTGATTTCCTTCTTAATTATGGCTGAATAATCTTCCATTCCCCCATTCATCTGTTCATAGACACTTAGGCTCTTTGGTAACTTTTGTAGTGCCATAAACATAGATATTCAGGTATCTCTGTATTTTAACTCTTTTAGGAAAATTCTAACCAGTGGTATAGCTGTGTCAAATGATATCTGTATTTTTAGTTTTTTGAGGACAACGTTTATATTGAATTCTATATTGGCTCTACTAATTTTCATGGTCACCAACTAAACTGCATCCTGCATACTTCTCTCGTGATAGGAAATCATACTTGTAGAACTCATCCTTGGCTTTTACATATAAATTTGAGGAATCATACCTACTTGATTGAATTTATTTGCAAACCAAATAATATTTCAAAGCTCATAGGAAATTAGCTGGTACTTAAGACATGTACAATAAACAGGAGCAATCGGGACTTATCCCCTTCTCCCTCACATACTGAGTGCAGTTTAGCACCACAAATATTTCTTAGGACAGGAGATGAATCTACCTGTAACCTGCTCCTGATACATAGCAAGCCGTAAAAGTGAATGGGGCAGAGTATTTCACTTTCGAATGCTCCCTACTCATCGAATAGGTATCTATCATCTCCCTTTCCCCATTTTTCACCACTTCTAAATAAATTGTCTTCTAAATTAAAAAAAAAAAAAAAGGAATGGGGCTTCCTCCCAGGGCCCAAGGCAGTCAGCACAATGCCTGACTGTCCATGATCCATATAGACCATGTATATTTAAATATAATATATATGTACTGTTTTGTGAAAACTTAGAAAGAAAAATTTCAGTGAATAATGACACAAAGAGACAAGGCAAAAGAAAAAATAAACACTCTGATTCACCAGTTCATTCCGTTTGAATGTGTTGAGACATCACAATGAAGCTCATTAGTACATACAAGTATTACATGTTAATAAAATATTGAAATAAATTTAAAAACTACACTCATTATTTGCCTGTAGGATTGAAGTATTTTGTAAGCACTGTGTCAGTGAAAGTTCACAGATCTTTTTATGAGAAAATAAGAGTTGCAGGCAACTGGGTAACTAGACTGAGGTCCCAGACAGAGTGAAGGGGCTCCATCCAAGGCCGTGTGAGTCAGCCTGCTCTCCTGGGCCTGGTGTTACATAACTTCCGGGCAAGTTCATGACTGTGACAGCTGAAACTGGAGAAAAATGAAGCCTTCTCATAAAAATCCCTCATTCAGAAATTTCCCCAACAAAGAAATGTTTTGTGCTTGATTGTCACAGTGGTAGTATTAAAGCCAACAACAAAGTAATATTTTAAGATTGCATTAATAATTTAATTTGATTTTTGTATATTCATGAAATTGAGCACATTTGTATGTTTATGAGCCAATTATACTTACATATGTTTAAACATTTTTATTGATATATATCTGTGATATTCAGTAATCAGATTCCTCCTGGGAATTAGCATACATATAACTTATACATACATATAAATACATATAGATATAGATGATATAGATATAGATATACATTCTTGATCATTTTTAATCCATTTTTCTGTTTCATCCTTGCCCAAGCATGCTCCTCCTGACAATGAAGGCGTCTTCCTTCTTTCTTACCATAACCTTTTTAGTTTGCTTTTAATTTGCCTATATTTGGGGATCTCCTATTAAAGATATGATGATATGAAATTTTTGTGGCTGGTTTATATCACTCAAGGGGTATTTCTGCTACTCTGGGAAGCATCTGTGGCGGGGAAGTCAATTGTCCCAGTCACGGGCACTCTGAGTATCTAGCAACCAGATTCACTCAAAAATATGAGAAAGCCCAACGATGATGGCAGAGCCTTTCGAGAAAACTCACAGCTGAGGGCAGGAGTATGAAGGGATGAAGGATGCTAAAAATAACTCTATCCTTGAAGTTCCATTTATAATGAAGGTCTTCTATTAAAACATTTCCTTTTAACAATGCTTGTTATGCAAGAATAGCTCACTCACAAAAAAGACAACAAGACTGAGAATATGTATGATAGCTACATTCTATATTTAGCATTTACTCTGTTAGTCAAAGAAAGTATGCAGAGTTACTCTTTATTTTTATTTTACATAAGTATATATGAAAATGATTACATGAAATTACTTTCAGGCAAGTGAACATGGATGTTTGTGCAGGAAAAATAATAACCCAAAATCATTTGACTGGGAAGCAATTGATCTCTTGTGAGTCATGTTATTATCGTGAAGAGCAAACTGATTCCTGAGCATAAATGCGTAAATACTGGACAAGAATGATATTGCTCACACACTACTCAGTAGGTGCTATGACAAAATGCAAAAAAGGGAGAATATTTCACGTATGACAGTGGAAGGATTCACATTTCTAGGTTGCACTGGAAATTTTAAAGCAGAAATAGAAAGATAATTCCATAATATGGCATAAAACAGGCCAATCAATTTTCAATCCAGCAATTTTTCACACTTCAGTGATTAGATCATTAATAGAAGTGTTTGAATACTAATACAATATACAATGTAACCATTTAGTTCATATGTAGAATCTTCTCTGATTCTGAGGTCAAATTAATTAATAGTTTCCAATTTCTTGGGCAATGAAGTTTTTCTTAGGGACACACACTGAATAATAAGTTTTTGATGGTGATTATGGTGGGTACTGTGGACAGCAGGGTGAAAAAGAAAATGGACTCTTAACGAAGAAAAGCCAATGATCTGTTATAAAGCACACCTGTCTGTTAGAGTCTAAAGGCAAAACTCTGATCTCAGAATTTCCTTCAGAATAACATTATATAAATGGCATGTTTTAGTAACAACAAGGGAAAAATGATGGGGAATAATCTACAAAATTTAAGAGAAAATTGCTCTTAGAAAATTCAAGTTATGCCAAAAGGCAAATAACAGGTTCTCATATTTCTAATCAAATGATTGAAAATAACACTCAGTATATATGAAATGATATAGAACAGAGTCACAGATGATTTAAATTTAATAAGGTGAGTTCCATATATCCCATAGAAACTTGCAGTACAGACACTGTAAACTCCAACAAATAAAAGGAAAGAGAAAGCACTACTCCAACAATCTCATCAAAATAATACCAATTCCCCATGATAAATCAATTAATATGTGGCACAAACATGCACAAATGAAAAGAGAAGCTAAACAAAATGATTATTTGCTCTGAGTCATCCAATAGTGTGATCGATAGAACTTATTTAGTCCTCAACGAAAAGACACCTGATGAGTTTCTCTGATAGTTTTGTCAAGGCACTCTTGATGTCCTTATTCCTCAGACTGTAGATGAAGGGGTTCAGCATGGGGGTGACCACAGTGTACATCACTGAGGATGCTGCAGTTGAGTGTGTGTTTTGGGTCATTGCAGAGCTGAGATACACTCCTAGGCAAGTGCCATAAAATAAGGAGACAACTGAGAGGTGAGATGCACAGGTGGAAAATGCTTTATACTTCCCCTGAGCGGATGACACCGCCTGAATGGAGGAAACTATTTTAGAGTAAGAGTAAAGGATGCCAGCAAGGGGACAAACACCCAGGGGCAGAATTGTAATATATATCATCATGTCATTAAGAACTGTGTCAGAACAGGCAAGGTGAACTAACTGATTGAGTTCACAGAAAAAGTGTGGGATTTCCCTGTCTGCACAGTAGGAAAGCTGTGACACCATTAAACTCTGTGACAAGGAATTCAGGGCACTTGTGATCCAGGACACCAATACCAACAAGACACAGAGCCAGGGCTTCATAATGACCATATAATGCAGTGGGTGACAGATAGCTACATACCGGTCATAAGCCATCACAGCCAGGAGGAAGTTGTCCAAGCATACAAATAATACAAAAAAATAAATCTGGGTGATGCAGCCTTCATAAGTTATGACCTTGCTCTGTGTGCGTATGTTAACCAGCATTTTGGGGACCGTGGTGGAGGTGAAACAGATGTCCACGAAGGACAGGTTGGAGAGGAAGTAGTACATGGGAGTGTGCAGGTGAGAGTCTGAGACGGTGGCCAGAATGATGAGCAGGTTCCCAAGCAGAGCGATCAGGTACATGGAAAGGAAAAGTCCAAACACAAGAGGCTGCAGTTCTTTGTCCTCTGAGAATCCCAGAAGAAGAAATTCTGAAATTGTTGTGCCATTTTGTGGGTCCGTGTTCTGTAATGAGGAAAGTAAACTGGATGATATTTTAATTTGGCTCTTTTGTTTTATCCACCAATCCATCTCTGATTGGCAAATCCTTTAGCTCTGTCTCATTCTTCAAAACATATATTATATTCTGTAGCTTTATGAGCAATTAGTTCCTGCGTAAGAGTAACTTAAACTGAATTATAAAAATAGAGTACTGAAAAATAAATGTGCATATAGTCCAGTCTTTCCATAAGAATATAATTAGTGCACTATTTTGGTTGAAGGGTAATAGTAAGACACTGTAATGTCCTGGGTTGTAACCCCAGTGCTGGAAAAGGAAATTATTTATAAAACCTAGATGAAGTTTTTTTAATCTTTTCATCAGTTAAAATTGATATATTGATAAGTGTTTGAGGGGACAAATATGTTTAAGCCACAAAATATATGCATTAATTTAAACATACAGCATTTTCAGCATGCATAATTGCTTGTATGTGAAAAATAAATATTAAGTAGTCGCATTACATATTATGCCATTATAATTTCTTTGAAGAAAATATGGGCTGATTAAACTGAAGTTGGATGTCAGTACTGTCTTTAAGGGGATGCAGGCAAGATAGCTAAACATTGTGGCATGTGACCAGAGAACACAAAGACGTGGGTCAGAGGAAGGCCTGGGGTTAGCTGCTGGAGCCTGTGTCTGGCATGAGGAGTGAGGTGTGGAAAGGCCCTGAGGAAAGTGTTTGAAATTTTGAAAGGAAGGCAGTGTGGCACAAAGAACAAATGAAAGGACCATGAGGGGAAGGGCTGTGAGGGAGAGGTGTAGATGAAAATGGTGAGACAGGACATGGCTACCCTTAACTTCCTGAAATGTTACAAGTTCCAAGTAACACAGTCTAATGCTTAGTTCTCCTACTGCTGGGACAAAATTCCCAATACCTGCAACTTAGAGGAGAATAGATTTCATTTGGCTCAGAGTTTCAGCACTTTCATACATGGTGGGCTGATCTGAGGCAGAAACTCCCTCATGAACAAGCAGGGAGAAGAAGCAGTGAGAGCACGTACTTACCACTTGGCCGCCAGAAGCAAAGCACCAGTGAAGAGCTCTACCAAGAGATATTCCCTCTAAAGTGCACCTCTCGTGAGCCGCCTCCTCCAACCTGGCCTCACCTCCAACAGCACCTTCAGCTGTGAATATCACAGATATATACAGTCACATGTCTACATGATACAGTCATGTGTCCATGAGCCTCTTAATATAGACAAGTCAGCTATTAAGACTAAGTAGTGCACAGAGGGTGCTTTGTTTCCCTGTTGTACCTTCCAGTTTTGCTTTAGACAGTTTTTCAAGGTATAATTCCTGCATTAAAAATTGTATGTATGCCATGTATACAATTCAAGGTGTTCAAATGCATGCACATTCTGCTCATTCCTTCAGTGAAATCCCTACTATAGACACATTCATTGCTGCCCGAAGTGTCTGTGTGTCCCTTTTTCCCATGCATAGTAATAGGACTTATGAGTTGTTCTTCATAGAAAATTTTGACATTTACAAGACCATATTGTTAACACTAGGCACTATGTTCTACAGCAGATGTCTAGACATTGTCATCATAAATAACTCCAATTTCAAAAGCGTTAAAATAAATAATATTTCCCCTTCCACTCCCTTGAGACCTCCACTTTACACATCTCTGAGTTTAAACTTTCTGGATATGTAAGCAGAATTGTCTATTATTTTCACTTCAAAGGCAGAGTGAGCAAGGATGTGAATCATTCTTTATTTCCCTCTGGTTATTAGCCTTCAGCTTTCTGTACTAAAGGAGCCAAAATTTGACTTGAGAATTGCTGTACAGGTAGAAGAAAATACAAGCTAATATCCTTGATGAACACAGGTATTTAAATCTTTAAAAAGTCATAGCAAAATGAATACAACAGCACATGAAATGGATCAATAAATATTGGTGACACACACACTGTCACCACTGCTCTGAGGACTTGTCAGGATGAAAGACTCTGTATAAAATCCTGTAGTTGTCATGATAATCTGCACTCTTCTGATATAGGATTTCTCTCTGAGAACACTGTGAGTACATTAATACATCATACCGTGATTTGCTAGAATAATGCAAGGTAAAATTGGGCAAAGATCTTATCTGCTTTATGCAGTTTTGTGCTTTCACAAAGTTTATAAGACCTAAGGAAATATACAAAAATTTAAGACTTTAAGAATTTATGGAATTTCAACAATGATCAGATAAATAAATGGCTTCAAAATTGCATTAAATTAAATAAGAAGGGTTGGGAACTTAGCTCAGTGGTAGAGCACTTACTTAGCAAGTACAAGGCCCTGAGTTTGATCACCAGCACTCCCCCAAAAAAGTTAAACAAGAACCTTAAATTCTCAAAGAAAAATTATCAAATTGTAGCAAATTAATCATATCAGTATAAATCTCTAATTCCAGATTCAAATGATAACAATAGAGAGATGTAATAATAAAAAAATAATTTTCAGATAGCATTGGATTGAACATTATGTAACATTGCAATTTCAAACTATGAAAACATGGATTTGAATGTGCTTATATCAATGAATATAACAGAACATTAATGGAATTCTCCAATAGGTGAGGTTAAAACATTTAACTTGCTCCCATTATGAACTCTTACCAAGCATTTCTAAAAGATGCAGAAATGAAGTTATAAAAAATATACTTTTCAATCAGCATCAGAATAAACATTACATAAAATTGTAATTTCAAACTATATAAAAATAAAGTCAAGTGTTCTTGTATCAGTGAATACAGCAAAACCATTAATGAAATTATGCAATTAGCAAGGTTAAAATATTCCACTAGCTCCCTTTTTGAGTTCCCACCAAGCAGGTGAACTGTATGCGTGTCCTGCATTATCTTGCTTATTCTTCAGAGTAACTCATGAAACCGAACATCTATACTCACTGGACAGAATGGCAATCACCAAAACTATAATGAGGCATGCATGTGCACCATTAAGGTCATATTAAATTATAGGTTATGTTTAGATGAATGAATAATATATCACTTATAAGATAGATTATTTCCACTTATAAAAATGCAATCATCCAGAAAAGGCAAAAATTATAGAAATGAAAATGAGATGTACAATAAGAAAACAAAAGGTATAAAGAGCAATTGATTACAATCATTTTACAGAGGAACTTTCCAGTTTGCCAGGCAGTGGATACAGAAAATAGGTTTGCAGCACAACTAGTCATTAATTTTGAGCACAGAAAGTTGATGTAATTTCACTCACCCCCAAACATATCTATGTATACATAACTCAAATATATGTATACATACCTAAAAGAATTAGATTGCAAACAAGATTTAAGGAAAAATACCTCCAGTTCTTCCTTTAGATCACTAAATCAAAATATAAATATTCTCAATTCCCTTAAAAACAACTATGTTGTATAATTAACTTTGAGTTGCAAAGAGAATTCACAGGCCAACGTCTGAAGAATATATTTTGCTGTGGCTGCAATAAATATGGCAACATAAATTTCCTTTGTTTCGTCAGTACCTGTCAAATAAATCTTAACTTCTTCAGGTTAATACACTGCACCGAGGCGACTGACTGTGAAAAGAGCATCAACAAGTCACAGTGAAATGTTGGTCTCCAAACTGCTCTTGCAACAGAGAATTTGGAAGGCATCCATCAGCCTGATCTTCATAATGAAGCTGGGAAAGGCGTCAAATTCACCAAATGTTAAACATTAAAGAAAATATGCCCCCACGTCACTGCACATTGCCCCTTACCAAGATTCAGTGTTCCTACTCTCTGACAGCAAATGTCCTTGGACGTGGTGTCATTTTATGGGAAATAATCTACACCGACATTTCATTCAATCTCATCCAATTGTTCTCTATTCCTATCACTTAATGGGTAGCAAAGATATATGCGTTAGAGAGTCTGAAAGACATTTCTCTTTTTCACACATCAAATAAGTTTCTACTTATTCTGTCTTGAAAGCAAATGAACACAGTGATTCAGCTCTGGGCTGTGCTATCTTGTTGCTCACATGATGTCAGCTAAATTTTGTCAACTTTCCTTTTTGATGAATGTCTGTGGTGCTTACCAGGACCTCAGGCTCCCCGAGATGGCTTCTCTGAGTAGAAACTGTCTTTATGGAAATCTGGATTCCTCCTTGGATGGTTGGAGAGAATGGAGAAAATTCTACTCCAGACAAGCAGCAGGAAGAGAGAAACATGTGTCCCCAGCTGACTCAGGCTCCAAAAGGAACCACTTGGCTTCTCCAGCCTAAAAGTGCACCTTGTCAGGCCCTGCTCAGCATTTTAATTACAGCCAAGAATCTGTGCTCATTAGGTGTATTTCCAGTTCTTACTGCCACCTCTGAGCACCTTTCTACCCTGCGGGACATTGGTCTGAGCAGAAAGGAAGACATTCCTGCTCGTTATGTGTTCCCAAGTGAAAAGGATAGAGAAAAGGTGAATCCATATTTTATGACTCCTTCTCCATGAGATCTCCTGCCATCCAGAATTCTAACTCATTGGCAGTTTTGCCTAATCCTCCCTTATGATTTGCTACAAAGTCTGAGATATCTGCTTTTATAAGTTTCCTAAGAATTCAAAATCCCTGACATGTAAAGAGACCACACCTTCTATTATTTTCAGAAAACTGCTCTCCCTTTTTCAAGGGATACAACTATTTTCGTTTATTATAAAACCATAGGAAGTTTTTACAAATTTTGCCCTCATGAAGCTTTTTTTAAAACCACTAACATTTCATACTGTCAACACCAATTAAGAACAGGCTTTGAATCTTTCGGTAAAAGAAACAAGCTGTGTCAAGTTCACATACTTACTCCCCGATGTGAACATATAGTTCCTGTCCCCAAAACACGTACTAATACAATACAAATGGATAAACACACTACTCGTAATTATAAGGTTTTTTAAATTATATGATTTGTTATAATTATAAAATGGCTTTCTGTTCCAAAGTTACAAGGATGGTCTCATTTAAGTTTTACATATGTTAATCATATTCATTCAATAAGATGAGGGACTCATTTTATTTTGCAGAAACGGGATTCAGGGTAAGTGTCTGGTCGCAGTTGTGAACTGAGTAAGAGGCTTCGCTCAAGATTTCCATGTTTTTATCCCCTGTGTTATTGGTTTTCCGTCATGGGTAAATATACATTTTTAAAATTTTGCAGAAATCTTGAGTTTTAGAGCTGAAGAGGTTGTTTGCTACCTTGCTGTTTGCAGCCAGGGTTGCTGCTCAACCTTCTGTGAAGCAGAACACAGCTCCCCACAAAGGTCTATTTAGGGGAAAATTCAACAATTGGTGCATTGAGCAACACTGTTGTAGACCCACATTTCTCTGCTTCACTGGGAGTAAGAATCTCTCAAGGAGCTAGTGTGAAGAATGGTTATTATTTCTCAGGAGTTGGGTGTCACAGAGATACTTAATTTGTTACCAGTTTTCTAGTCCTTCTGAGACTTCTGGGGCTGGTTTATCTGACCACCCTTGTTTGAACTGACAGATTAAATATTTTATGATCCACCACAATGTATTCAAGTGTATATATAGTCGAAAATCAGTAAATATATCTAAAGCACATGTGCATTACTTCACACAGTCCTCATTTTCATTGTGATAAAGCCTAAAGTTCACTTAGTATTCTTCAAGATATGAACTGTAGTCACCACATTTTGAACTTATTCCTCCCATGTGAGTTAACTTTTGTATCCTTTGACTGACTTTGCTCCCAATGTCTCCCCATCAACCTCGTTGCCACCATTCTGCTTACTTCTGTGAAATCAAACATTTCATATTTCTCACATATGAGCTCACAGTCATTTTGTTTTCCTGTGTCTACGTTGTTTCATTTTCCAAAATAACTTCCGATTTCATCTACGTTATCACTAACAGCACCATTTCTTTCTATTTTTGTAGCCAAGGCATATTCGAGTCTACACACTAGGTCTACTGTACGCATTTAGATCTTAAAGAACCCAGAAATGAATTTTATTGTGTGAATGTTTTCCACAAGTGCTGTACCATTGAGTTATATCTCCAGCCCTTACATTATTTGGCTATTTTATGGATTGGAGCAATAAATACAAAATTGAAGATGTTATTTGAAGCACTAATTTTAATTACTTTGGACCTACAACCAACAATGGAATTGCTGGTTCCCCTGTTAATTTGATTATTGGTTTCTAAGGCTTAAGTTGTATGTGGCCCAATAATGAGTCTGCCTTCCTCACTTCTGATTTTAGATGATCACATGCTGGACTTTGTATCTCAGATTCTGTTAAAAAGCTCAAATTAACCTCTCTCTTTTATGATATAATACAAACTTCTCTTTTAAAAAATGAGTTTTTATTGGAGCACATTTGTTGTACAAAGTGAATTTCATTTAGTTTTTTCATACATGATTAGGATATACTTTGATCATTTTTCCTCTTGCTACTCTCCTTCAGTATACCTGTCCTCTACTTTGGGTTCCATCTCGAATTGTCTTTCTTTTCCTCTTTGTTTCCTGTCATCTACTTTTTTTTAAATCTATTGTGGTTTATTTTTGAGTCTTCACACATGAGGTGAAATGTGCACATGGCATTCTGGTTTATTTCACCTAAAATGATCATCTCTGCTTCTATCCATTTTCTGCAATTAACATGATTTCATTCTTCTTTGTAGCCAAATCATATTTCCTTGTATGTACATGTATCACATTTTCTGTAGCCAATCATCTACTGAGGCCAAATGAGGCTCTCTTTATACCTTACAGATTGTGAGTTGTGTTGCAGTAAATGGGGTACATAGGTATCTCTGTACTAAACTGAATTTAATTCTGTCAGCAAAATACTGAGGAGTTGTATAACTGGATCAAATGTTATGTCTACGTGCAGTTTTTCTGAGGAAACGCTCTGCTGAATTCTACACATTGCCTCCAACTATTCTGTGTCCTATATATTTCCCACAGGACAGGAAACTGAATTTATACTCTTTGCACCAATGTATAAACATGAACAATTTTAACTAGTTGATGGAGTTTATTTGTGAATCATATAATATCTCAAAGCTGATAAGAAATTATATGTCATTTAGCAGATATTGCAGAGATAGCAGCCACAGTGACACATACCTTGCTCGTCTTCTGTCAAGACCATTTTGACACCACAAATATTGCTTGGGACAGAAGGTGAATCTTCCTTTAAGCTGCTCCTGGGAGACACCACATAGAGATGGTGAAGAGGACCACTGCTCACGGCCCCATACAGGCAGCATGCTGTTTGACAGTCCAAAACTCATAGAATATTTTAGGAAGATAAAGAATTGAGCAGGTGAAGTACCACAAACATAAAGGAATAAGAGGAGAGAAATAATAAGTACACTAGTTTGACCACTGTAACCCATTTCCATGTGTTGTAATACCTTACTGAAGCTCAATAATACATACATATTGTACACATTGAGAAAATATTGGAAGAAATGAAAAAAACTATATTCATTACTGGCCTGTACTCTTGAACTCTTTCATATACATGGAACTTTCCTAAGTTCTCTTTCATGAGGAAAATTCTGGTTGCTAGGTAACTAGTATGAGGTCCCAGATACAGACAAGATTCTTCAACCCAAGACTGTGTGAGTCGGGCAAATGCTTGGTCTGCTGTGAAGTTGCTTTTACACAAGCTTTGAGATGGTAATAGAATCCTTCTCATATAAACTCCTGTTTCTGGAACTCTCCCCAAGAAATTAGTGATCTGTGCCTTTGTGCCACAGTCCTAGCTGTAAAGACCAAAGTACATTTCCTATGGTGCCCTTATTATTATGTGATTTTTGTGCAGTCATGTAATTGAGCACTTTTTTATGTCTGTGAGTCATATTAATCTAGTTAGTTTTTAAATTTGTCATTACTGTGTATTCAATACATAGTAATTTTATTGATATTGGGGAACTCAATATATTACATCTCGATAAATTTTACTCACTTTTCCCCTTCCTTCTTTTTTTAAATTTTTTTTATTATTTTTACCAAGAACATGTATTGGTACATTGTATACATAATGATCATAATCAACACGGTTATTTTGTACCTGTACATGATATATCTTGGTTTTCCCCCTCTTCTCCCCTTCCCCTCCCCTCCCTTCCATTCACCCACCCCT
>PVJO010032660.1:0-12928 GCA_004026905.1 Hystrix cristata | reverse complement strand
CCTCACTGCTCAGTTGATTAAACTGAGCCTCCACAGCACAATGTAACTCAAGTTTTTACTATGAACTCTCAAAGGATGGAGCAAAATGAATAACTAGGTAAATGGCAAAGATGTCAAAATGGTAATTGATTTCTTCCTACTTTCCGCCCAGTGTTATATTATAAATTTGGATTCACATTTTAACACACTATCTGTCCACGCTTTTGTCTTCTCACCTACACAATGGGGCTACAAGAACTACATCATCAAAAAAAAAAAGAAAGAACTACATCATCATGCTGAAAAATTAAATACACTCATGTGAAAAACACTTATACACACAAAAAAAACCACTTATACACTCATACATGTAAAACATTTAGAACAGTGGCTGGGACATTCAATAACCGTTACCACTAATCGCTATCCAAATAAAATAAAATCACACATTTCTTAAAATTTTTTATCTTGTGGTGTGATTCAGGTTTTTTGCTACATCCTCTGAAATTACAAAGCTTAATCACTATAACTTACTCATTCACATTAGTCTGCCAATAATTATAGACTTTATATTTGAAATGACTTTTACATCCATCTCTTTCTCTTCCCCACCACCACTACTCTGAAATCAATACATATATATAAATGCATAATAATATATTGGTATTATACACATTTCTACTCATGAAAATGTAATTTATATAATATAAATTTTAATATTTTTATTCATAACTATTATTCAGAAAAATGTGACAATTTATAGGAAATTTATGATTCAGTGCAACCTTTAATTTGGCAATTTCATTCACAGACACACCATACAAACAATTCACACTCCAGCGACACAGGAAGAGTAGTGCTCCCTCATGAACTGGAAGAAAACTTCTGCTTATATCTGGAATGATCTAGTAATTTAATTTCCCACTTTACACAAGTCCAGGAATCTTGATGTGGTTCATCAATTTATTTCATCATATCTTGCCCTGTCAGAGTCAGAAGAAATGTATTTATGGAGTGCTAATCGGGAGAGGCTCAATCCTGCAGGTGGTAGTAGAAACCCCAGAATTTTGGAGCCTCCCCAAACAATGTTTGTTTCTTCTTTTTACTGGAAACCGAACATGTGTTGATTAGGAACTCAGCCCCTGGATAGTCTTATTAATGGACTTAAATTAGTGGAAGAATGTCGCTGATCATGGTGGTAGGAGGACTAAAGCATCTGAGCGTCTTCCACTGGCAATGAAACAGTCCAGCTCAGCAGTAAGATGCATTCACATCTGACCATGACCACCCGGCCAGAAAGTCTCATGGCATCTCACAGAGATGAAAGGGGAGTAGAAAGGCCAAACACTCCCATAAAATGAAAAAGACAATAGAGCAGACATACGTGAATATTAGACATCTGCCATATTATTTAAGTGAAAAGTCTTTATTTTGGGAGACATCCTCCGTTATAACATGCTCCAAAAGAAAGTTTGTGTATAATCTTTTTGGGTAAATGATGCTTCAAAAGCTCATGAAGAAAGGTAGTCTCATCAAACTTGTAAGGGGGAGGTGAAAATTCCTAAAATAAGAAGATCGATTTGATTCTGATGAGATGTTAATTTTCAACCTCTAGTGTCTTTAGGCATCATGGCCAGACAACCACATTGCTATTTTAATTCCCCTTTCATTTGCCTTCAGCCTAGAAATCCACCCTGCTTACCTCCCAGTATAATACTTTCTTTACATTTGGATTCAAATGTGAACATTCCAGACTTTTTCCTGAAGTCTGGTCTTATATGTTGCCACAAGTTGCTATTACAAATATTCTAGCTGTGTTTTTATCCATGATACCTCACTCTTACTTCAATTTGTCCAACAAGCCACTAAGCACTCTTCTTTCTAGTAGTTTTGCTCTTCCAGGCTTCCCTCACCATTGTCTCTGATGTTATCTTTCTGCAGTACAGATGTCCTCTTGTAACCTCCATCCTTAAAGCTTTCTGTGATTGCCTATATCCTTGTGGAAAACTCGGGAGATTTTGACGTAATTACATATCTCTTCATTTTCCTAGTCTTATCACCTACACAGAAATTCTGCAGGTAAACCATGCCTATTATTCACTTTACTTTCTCTGATATGTGGATCACACTATGCTCTTCTGAAGTGAAGGAGTATAAAGTAAAGGCACAAGATTTAGAACCAGTATGACCTGATTTCAAAGCTATATTAATCTTTATTGAATGAGCACTGATTTTGCATAAAATGGGAAAGCTATTTTTCTGAGAGGTTGCAAATCTAGTGAAAATTCAAATAGATGATAGAGTATAGTATTCCAGGTCTCCAAGGTTTATGTGTGTCACACCCCATTTCATTTGGATGAAATTTGTAAATGTAGCGAACTCTCCCTGTTTTTTCAAGAAATTGTTCAAACATTTCATGTCATTGGTAGTCTCTTCTAGTGTTCTAACAGTCATTTTTTATAGTATTTTCAAAATATATTCCGCACAGAAACTTATATATTGAAGTATGAATTTTGGTCATCTTTGGATTAACAAAACAAAAAAAATTTTCACTCATTTAAAATCTTTTGACATAACTCATTCAATTTTGTGTATTTTATTACTTAGCCTCTTGCTGGTTAGCTATCTTATGAAGATTTTCCTATCTGCACACAATGATAGAGAAGACACAGCTAAACTCAAGTACTCACCCTATACCTTTACCAAGTGTTAAAATCTTGCCATATTTGCCTCAGAAATATTATGTCAAGGATGGAATTAAAAATGTCTCTCAGGGCTGGGGATTTAGCTCAGTGATTAGAGTGCTTGCCTTGCAAGCACAAGGGCCTGAGTTCGATCCCCGGCACCACAAAAAAAAAAAAAAAAAGAAAAAAAATGTCTCTCAAAAACCTGGAAACAAGTATTCCATTTGACTCAGGTATTACCCTACTAGTCATCTTCCTGAAAGAGTTAAAGACATCATATTATAGTGATACACGCATACTAATTTTTAAAGCAACACAAGTCACAATGGCTAAATCTTGGAAACAGCCCATACGTCCATCCACAGACTAATGGATTAAGAAAATGTGGTATTTATGCATGATGGGATACCAATCTGCTATAAAGAAGGCTAAATTTGAGTCATTTGTAGGATGGAGATGCACCTTGAAAACATAATGTTAAGTGAAATAAATCAGATACAAAATACTAAATACCATAAGGATTCTTTCATGTGAGAAACCCAAAGTATAAATAAAATACAGAGCAAAATAAAAAATTGGAAAAGAAAATAGGGAGACAGATCTTTTGCAAATGGAAAACAGACCAAGAGATGGAAAGTAGTGGGGAGGGGAAGGGGATGTAAAATGAATGGGCCAGCTGCCCACAATGAATGTAATCATTATGTTTTGCAAACATCATCTAAAACAAGAAAGAAAATGGGGAAAGGGATCCAGAAGACAGGAGGAGGGAGGAGGGCAGGGAGAGGAGGGGGAATGAAAGAAATCAAGATGTGTTCAGTACGTGTACTATCCACTAGGATGAATATAAACATTATGTACTTCAAATATATATTAATAAAAAATTTTTAAAAAGAAAAAAGTAGCAAGACTCAAAAAATAATTACTAAAATAATTCTTTCCCATCTCTTTGCTGCTCTCATCAAAGATGCAATTGATGGGACTACTATGAGTCTAGTATTACAATAATAGACACCTAAGGACTTTTTCCATGCCCTACGTTTGATTTAATGAAGTCTCCTGTCTTGGTCTGGGATTAACTGTAGAAAATTTCAGTGATTTTTTTTTGGAATAAATTTTCATTTATTCATAATTTGGAAAATAAGTTTTGCTGTTGTCTCATATATATAATTCTCGTTATTCTAAGTACAATATTTTGAATCATTCTCACTTCTTTTTTTTTAAACTTTATTTTAATGGTACATTTTCAATATACATATTGATAACATTCATCATTGGGGATTTGTACCAGTACATGATATACCTTGTTGCTTCTTTTTTTCCCATTCCCCTCCCCTCATCCCCTCCACCCTCCCTATTTACAAAACCTTTGTTTCCATTTTTTCCTTCCATTTCTTATTTCTATTGTCCCTCTGTTCCTTTCCCCCTCCCTTGTTCCCTTTCCCATTTGGACACTTTCTTCCCTTTCCCATTATAATACATTTTAGTCTTTATTTACACTTCAGTTTCTCACACCAGAGAAACTATGCAGTATTTAAACATGTGTGTCCTATTTATTTCACTTAAGAGTATGGTCTCAAGATGCATCCATTTATCTAGGAATATCTCAAGCTTATCATGATCATTGCTTTCTTTGAATTGCCACAGTCTGGAGTTTCACACCATGTATACTTGTTTATTTTCTATTGCCAATGACACATAATCAGAGACATGATAAGTTACAGAGAAGAAAAAGTTTATCTTGGTTAACCTATTGGAAGTCTCACATCAAGTGGCCATATTTCTTGATGACTTTCTTGCTGACAGAATCTCAAAGTGTTCTGGGGCATCACAGGGCAAGAAACACGGAGTGCTCATGTGTGTACATGTCTGTCCTCTCTGCTATACAGTCAGTAGGATTCACCTGTAAAGGATCCTCCATGATGACCTCAGTCAATTCTAATCATCTTCCAAAGGCCCAAACTGGAAACATCACAGTCAGATTAAGGTTCTACATTTTAATACCTCATGGCGTGGTTTAAATTTCAACATGAAATGTTGGGAAACACACTCAGACTATATTGAGGCCATTGCACCATGCATGTGACATGCAGCATCCAGTCCAAAATTCTTGGAAACTGCGGATTTCTGAGTTCATCTGTGCAGAGGCCTCCTATTTGGGATACGTCTCCAAAATCTGTAGCCACCTCAGTCTGTATGAACTCTGCTCTTTGTTTCTTCAACTCAGCAAGATGTTGGGCTTTAGGTTCCCATCCATGCTACACATGAAAATATATCCAACCACCATCTGGGAAAATAAAAGGACTGACACTATTTATCTCTCTACTCTTATGATCACAGTTTTATTCTGTATAACCCAACCTTCCAAAATAATTATTCCGTAAGTTTCATGCCTAATTGTTTACAGTATAAAGGTAATTTATAATTCATGTATAGTAGTTCACATACAGAATTTGCCAAGACCTAAAATTTATACTTCTTAGACAGCATAACTTCCTATATTTTCTAATGAGATAAAGTAGTATTAATCTATAGCTCCTTTTACCATTCTGTAAAGAGAACACTGGCTCCCAATGGTAATTTGGGAGGAGTATGCTTTCTAAAAGACAATAAAAATATTCTATTCACTTTCCCAAGAGCTAGCTCTTTCATTAACATGGCTACCACTTCTTAATGGTTTCTCTTTGCTAATGCAGAAGATTTGCTTCATGTGTAACTATTTCACTTTCACTTTACACAAACTCATGGGCATATTCTGTTCTGTTCTGAAGCTCAGTAAATCATACCTGTCACTTAATTTGACTTCATTCTTCTCCTTTCATTTTATTCTCCTCATTATCTTTTCATCATATCACCTTATTTCAGTATTTTTACTTCTTTTTGGAGGGGGTTGGGGATTGAACTCAGGGCCTTGAGTGTGCTGAGCAAGTGCTCTAAAACTGAGCTAAACGCCCAACCCCCTTTTTACTTCCTTTTCATCAGTAACATTAGATAGCTAGTTGACACATCTCTTCATTCATGTATGTCTTTTCTTAATGTTGGAATGAAAACACATTAATAGACTATTTTATTCTCGTGCATTTAACAAAAGTCATATATGATAGTCAAAAATACTCATCAGAGAGTAGTTACAAGTTTATTTTAAGGATGCGTGTTCATTATAAAGTATATGGGTTTTATAACTATACAATGATAGTTTAAATGCCATAGATAGACAGACAGACAGACAGACAGACAGACAGACAGACAGATAGATAGATAGATAAAATCACATGTAAATATTATACCTCTATGGAGATGGTGATGTATATTATATTACTTCTACTTCTCTGGTTGAATCTGACTTACATATACTTTATTATATATATTCTCAAGTTCCTAAATATCTTTTCCCACTGTCTTACTCTCATAGTAGAATAAAAAGTTTGATTGAATCTAACACTCAACCAAATTTATGACTTTATACAATTAGTCTTAAAAGATATCAATGGAGAAGTCTAAATAATAGGTGAGAGATAATAAATAATGAAAAGGTACAGATATTTGAGACACACAGGCACTTTGCAAACTGAATCCACCTATTAGGCTTATCTTTACTTTGGAGAATTTAAAGATGTCTATGAACAGAATTACAGAATATTTGAATGGAAGATTAAATAGTTCAAAAATGTTTAGAATAAAAGGCATAATATTTTGGATTCACTAAATTATATTTCTAACAAATTAATAGATTTTTTCAGACACCTGAAAGTCAGTTTTGGTTATTCTTTCTCTTCACCTTTCTATCAAACTAGCTATTGGACATGTTTCCTTATAGTTCACTTTCTTCAGCCACTTTTAAAATGTAAAGAATAACAAAAATAACTTATCCAGAGTGTCTGCATTTCTCTCTGATGAGTGAAAAGTTTAATCAGTCTTGATCAAGATGCTATAATTATTCATGTGTATGTATGAATAACTGATAATGGAATTTGCATAACATCAAATAAATGAATCTCTAAAGTGAGAATTTCAGAAATCAGCCGATTCAGAGATTAACTAGTAATGTGCAATAATTCTATGGACAGTGGAATGGCTCTACACCAAGAAAATAATTATAAATCTGGTCAAAGTAAAGACAGAAATACAATAATGTGACCTATCCCTATTCAAAGCCCTGAACACTTAATCTGTAGACAACCTTAGTTTCTCTTTTACCATCCTGGTTCATGGTGAATGCCCCTTTATTTACAAAATTTTGTTGCTTTGACAGTAATAAGTAACTATATCAAGATCTTAAAGTAACTGCATTAGAATGCTGTTGGCTCTTGCAAACTACTCATTGTGAGTGTACTTCACTCCTCATTCTTCTTCAGCTTCAGAAATTGAGTCATTCTTTACTCATGGAGCTTTGGTCTTAATGCCTTTGACCACAGCCTTTGTACTATTTCCAAATAACTGGGAAACCCAGGAACTCAAAAATAATACCCTGAATTACTTGCCATGATTAAAAGTAAAATCTAGTTTTATTGTAATGATAAATAATACTAGCCCATTATAGAATTTTCTATTATTTAAATCTTATAAAATTTGAGGCAACCAGCTAGGATGTAAATAGACCAACTGTGAAGCAGTATAAATGTGGTTAAAGTAATTTCAACCATTCAATCACTCACAGTCTTCATTTCAGTCAGTTTTTGCTGAATCCATTTGATTGTTTTCCCTTTTATTGAATTAAAAGTATACCAGACTAAGACTAGTCATTAGTATTTATCATGTTAAAAATGACAGTAAAAAACATAAATCAAGAATACAATATTCATCCGTCCTTTGTAGAATTTTGTTTAAAAGGATTTTATTCCAATAGAGAATATCTGTGACTATTTTACCCATTAAAAACGTGTTAAATCAGGCATGATGGCACACTCCTGTAATCCCAGCACTCAAGCGCTGATGCACGAAGATCATCTCAAATTCCAGACCAGCCTCAGCTACATAGTGAGTTCAAGGCCAGGCTGAACTACACAGTGAGACCCTGCCTCAAAAACAAAATGAAACTGTTAAAATGTTTTTAGCTATCTTCCACGAAATTAAAAAGATAGAGACATCTCACCACCTCTGGTTAGTTTCACAGGCAAATACAATGACATTAACTCGTGGAAGGAAAAAGAGACTCTTTACTGTGTGAGCTCCCAAGAGCATTCTGCCTGGCATAGCAGCTCTCCCCAGCTAGGAGAAAATGTTGCCGATCATCCTCAAGTTCTTTTGCTGGATTCAAATGGAAATCGTGAACCGATAGAGTGCAGTTTTGCTAGCAGTCCCGATGTCATCAGAGGACACTGAGTAATGCCGAATGCCAACAACTACAGGTCACTGCTGCTGTCGGTTGTCACCATCCGATGCCAGCTTGTGCAGGTCAGCTCCACCCGGGGCTGAGTCTCCGCCACTGGTCTTCCGGGGCTTCTGGATCCTGGAGCTCGTTGGTGTTAACAGCTCTGAGTGTGTATTTGCTCTGTCCACTCTACTCAGGATAAAAATCCTACTTAGATATACAGAAATTTTGAACCCCACACTAGCCCAGGAATCAATCACAAGCGAGTTTACAGGACCACCAAGGTGAGCACTTATTTTAGCAGGACTTGTGCCACAGCACACGGGAGCTGGTACACAGAAGAGATTCCTCCTAGAAGACTAAAACCCGAGAGTGCCTGGGACGTGCTACTCAGGTAGCATCTTGCAGCTCTGCTTCAGTGAGGGCTGAAACCCGGGAACCCTTAGGAAGGCTTCCTGTGAATGTTGGGTATGCAAAAAAGGGCCCAGAGCGACCCCTTATTCCCTGAACTTAGCCTCTCTGGCTGCCTTTTCCATCTCAAAAACGCGGCAGCATCTTCTGAAGTGGCTGGACTCCAGGACGGGCACCACGCTCTCTAGTTGCATTCACATTGGAGTAGAAAATGGCGGCTTAATAGCCAGGGAGGACGCTGAAATAAACCGTTCAGGTCCACTGAGGTGCAAGGGAGAAAAAGGGGAATTGAGAGGGAGGGACATGCTGGCTGCCGGCCAAGTAACACACCCCCAGCAGGTGCAGGGCAGAATAAGAGAGTCAGGTGCTTTTCATCTGTCTCAAAAGGAAACCTGAGTGTTGATCTTTACTCCGTGTTTGGGAGAGAATTTAGTTGAGTAGCATACTTGGTTCTAGTTTTCTCTTTTGTAAGATGATTCTGTTCAGAGATTAAGCTATGAGATCATTCTAGTTCTAACATTTTATGATCTATAATGAGAAATACACTAAAGCAGAAATCACAGAACACAGAACACAGAACAGAAATCACAGAATCTTGATGTTCTCTTCAAGAACATCATTGTATCCTACATTTTCCAAGTTCAAAAAGTTATGTCTAGGAAACGTTCTGAATGTTGAGCTGGATGCATTTCTCAATGTATTTCAGACTACTGATATTTCAAAAAGAAAACAGCTGTATTGTCATGCATTGTTGTACTAGCAGAGTGAGCAAATGAAGATTCTAGAACTTTCTTTCACACTCCAGCATAACTAACTTATTCACTAGATGACAAATCTTCTCTCTGATTATTAAAACTTTTCTTAATCTTTTTCTTTTTCTGTCTTTCAAAATGCACTAGTCAGCTTTTCTGTCTCTATAATGAGGAACTTAATTAACTTACGAAGGTAGAAGGTTTGTTTTAGGTCATGGTTTTGAAGACTCCAGTCTCAGACATGGCGGATCCATGGCACTGGGCATCTGGTCGGGTACTAGATGCCAGCGGAAGGGGGCGCAATAGCTTGACAGAACAGATCGCTTACACTACGGCCAGGAAGCAAAGTAGAAAGACCAAACAGACTGGGGTCCCAATACCACACCCCAATGACCCTAGGACTTCTGATAAGACCCTCTCTCCTGAAAGCTCTGTCACCTCACAAGAGCACTGCCCAGAGGCCAGTTCTTCAACAGATGGACTTCTGAGGGACACTTGGCCAAACCATATCACCAAATGTTCTTTCTTCTCACTCTCTTTTCTTTCTTACTCCTCCCTCCCTCACACTGGGTATCAAACCCAGGGTGCTGCACAGGCTGGAGAAGTGCCTCTCCACTAAGCTACACCTCCAGCCCCTCTTCTTGCTTTAACATTAAACAAAATTTGAACTATATCGTGACCATGTTTTCAGATGGAACCATAGATTAGGAAAACAGAAAAAGTCTAAAATAAAAAGAATGCTACCAGATAAAGATCATTTGATTTGAATCGGATCAGTGAAGAAACCTTATCTTTCTATTAGATCATCTCAGACAAAGAGTACGGCAAAAAATAAGGGGAGCTTTGGATTGTAACTGCAACAGGCAAAGGAAGAGCTTGGAAATTGTAACTTTTATTCTTATAATAAGAATAGCTAAACAAACTGAAAATAAATAACTTTCATTAGACTCTTTAAAGAATTAAAGCCACAGGAAAAGCATCACCCTGAAATCTAGAAAGAGACAAATGCACACAATCTCAGTTGAAACAGAGAATCTCAGCCAAAGCAGAAATACCTGAAGCTCACATGAAGCAGAAATACCTGAAGTCATAAACTGGTAGAAATACCTAAATAGCCATTTAGAAAAACCACTGCAAGATGAAAAAGCAATGCAAGACTAATTTAAGGGGGAAAAGTCTGAGAACGTTTCTCCACTATTATTTGCCTCCAGAAAGACCATCAAGTTTTCATAGTAAAGAGTCAAGAAAAATTCCCTGAGATTTCTGGAGGAGGGAAGAGAAGAGTTACTATTTTGAAATACTATCCAGGCCATTCGGAAATACAAAGGTCTATGGTCCAAAGGAAAAGACTGTATCTAATCCTTACATGACCTGGGAAAAGATGATTAGCCAACTCCCACACTCAGAAACTTTTCTGCTTTGCCTGGGAACTAAAAGAAGCTGAGACCCACTTGCCCAAGTCAGATTACAGACACAAAACCACTCAAATCTGAGATTCAATCAAGAGATTACAGATCACTTCCCCTGGCCATGCATTACCGGTATACCAACAGGGATGGAAGAAGATAACTGGATTTACAGCTGCCAGAGCCAAAACACACAGATCCTAATTAAAGATTTTTTAGGAAACGAAATGAAAAGGCAACCTGGGGGCAAAAAGGATATTACAGGGAACGATATACCTGCTATTAACAACTACAGCAAACACTGACCCCAGAAAACTCTTAGGCACCTCAGTGTGCAATCTGTACACCTCATTTCATATTGCTCAACACACCATGTATAGCTTTCAACAAAAAATTACAGGGCTGGGGAGTTAGCCTGGTGGTTAGAACACTTGCCTAGCAAGCGCAAGGCCCTGAGTTCGATCCCTGGCACGCGCGCGCACACACACACACACACACACACACACACACACACACACACACAAATTACAAGACATATAAAAACACAAGAAAAAATAATCTGAAGAAAAAAATAAGCATTAGAACCAGACTCAGAAGTTATAAAGATTTTGAATTTACTATGTAAGAAATAATTATTATAATTACTGTGGCAAGAACAATAACAGAAAAAGTATACAACCTACAAGAATAGATAGGCAGTGTAATAGATATTTACTCTGAGAAAGAATAACATGGAAATATGAGAAATCAAAACATGCAATAGAAATTAAGAATACCTTTGATGTGTTCATCAGTAGAATGGACACAATCCCAGCAAAACTCACAAAATTTAAAAACAAGGGAATGGAAAATTTCCAAACTGAAATGTAAAGAGAAAAAAGTATGAGAGGAAGAAGAGCCCCAGAAAGGAACATCAAAAACAGTGGAACAATAACAAAATGTCTAACATATGCCTGTTTGAAATACCAAAAAGAAAAGAAAGAATAGATAGAACCACGAACTTTCCAAAATTAGTGACAGACACCAGACTACAGATCAGGGAAGTTTAAGGGGCACTGATTAGGATAAAAACAAAAGAAAATATATACATAATTTACAGGTCAAGCAGGCAGTGAGGAAAGAACAAGAATTACATTAACTGCTCATGAGAAAAAAGGCAAACAAAAAGAGAGTAAAAGAAAGGGTAAAGTGTTGGGGGGGGACAACAACAACAAAATATCAACCTAGAATTCTATATTGAGTGAAGTTATCCATTAAGCATGAAGAATGAGGATTTTCTCACAGAACAGAAACTAAACAAATTCATAACCAGTAGACATTCCTGGCAACAAATGCTTTTAAAAATATTTGATAAACATCTTCAAAGAGAAAGAAAAGGTAGGGGTTACAATTCTCATCTAAATAAAGACTATCAAGAAAGAAGATAAAATAAAAATATTTTATTTTTCCAATTCTTAACTGATCTAAAATAACTATTTAAATAATGACTGCTACAATGTGTTTGGGTAACTGCAGCACATACAGATTAATGGATAGTCAGTGATGTAATAAATGGGAGGAATTGAGTATACTCTGTCATAAAGTTCTTGTGAAATTATATAGTTATATTTGAACTCAAGGGCAACTATTAAAAATTGTAGAAAAAAAGAAGTGTATTGATAAGAGGATAGAAAATCTAATCTTATAAAATTTGTAATTAAAACTACAAAAGGTTTATCCTTTTTTATGGCAGAGTAGTACTCCATTGTGTAGAAAAACCACATCTTCTTTAGCCATTGATTGGTTGTTGGGCATTTAGGTTGTTTCCAAGACTTAGCTATTACAAATTGTGTTGCTATGAACATGGTTGTGCATATATCACTGGGGTATGATGGTTTTAATTTTTCTGGGAAGATCTCCAGTAGAGGAATAGCTGGATCAAATGCAACCTATAGTTGTAGTTTTCTGAGGAATCCCCATACTGATTTCCGCAGTGGCTGGACCAATCTACATTCCCACCAACAGTGGAGGAAGGTTCCTTTTTCCCCACAACCTCACCAGCATTTGTTATTGGTTAATTTTGTAGGTAAATGGATGTACCTTGAGAACATACTCTTAAGTGAAATAAATCAGACACTCATGAGTACACATTGAATTATTTCTCGTGAGAAACCATAAGTGTAAAAGGACAAAGAGGTATAATAGATATTATAGAAAAGGAACATAATATTCAAAAGAGAGGAAAACTAGAAAGAGAGAATGGGGAGAGGTAGGAAGGGAAAAGGGAAAGAAAGGGGAAAGGGAAAAAAATAGAAAAATATAAATAAACCTGCTGTAAATAGGGAAAGAGGGAGCAGAAGGGAGGAGTGAGGAATAGGGGGGAAAACTAAGATACATCATGTACAGGTA
>PVJO010032659.1:0-12930 GCA_004026905.1 Hystrix cristata | reverse complement strand
TTAACCAAGAACATGTATTGGTACAATGTACATATAATGGTTACATTCATCACATTTATTTTGTACCTGTACATGGTGTATCTTGGTTCTCCACCCTCTTCCCCGCCCCTCCCCTCTATTCCCTTCCCTATTTACAGCAGGTACATTCACATTTCTCCATGAATTCCCTTTCCTTTTTCTATCCCTCTTTTCCCTTCCCGCTTCTCCCTCTCTCTCCTTCCAATGCTCCTCTCCTTGGAATATTATCTTCCTTTTAGATTATATCTATTACACCTCTTCATCCTTTTTTTACATCCATGGTTTCTCATATCAGAGAAACAATTCTATGTGTACTCATAAGTGTCCGATTTATTTCACTTAATAGTATGCTCTCAAGGAACATCCATTTACATACAAATGACTCTAGTTTATCCTTTTTCACAACTTCTTTTTAATTACCTTTGCATTCCCTTCCCTCTCCCCTCCATCTCTAGTTCCCTTTCCCCTATGCAGAAGATCTACCTCCCTATTTTGTATTCTTTTTGTCGCTCTTTATTTATAATTTGGGTTTCTCATATAAGAGAAGTCGTGTAATATTTATGCTTCTGTGTCTGATTTATTCTACTTAAAATTATGGTCTCAGAGTGCAACCATTTTCCTACAATGACTGAACAGTACTCCATTGTGTAAATATACAACATTTTGTCTCCATTCTCTGTTGACAAACATGTAGGCTGCATTCAAGATTTAGATTTTATGAGTTGTGCTGCTATAATCATGGATATGAATGTATCACTGCAACATGATGTCTTTTGCCGTTTTGTGAAGATACCTAGAAGGGCAAGAGTTGGGTCTGATGGAATTCTACTTCTAGTTGAGGAATCTCTATTCTGATTTCCACAGTAATTACACCAGTTTATGTTCCCACCAACAATGTATATGTGTTCTTTTTTCTCTGCAGCCTTGCCAGGGTTTGTTACTATTTGATTTATTGATAAGAGCCATTCTTTCTGAAGTAAGGTGGAATCTCTGTGATCTCATAGCCAATGATGTTGAACATATTTTCAAGTATTTATTGGCCATTTGTACTTCCTCTTCTGAGAAGTATCTATTCATTTCACTTGCCCATTTTTTTTAAACTGGGTCTTCCATTTTTGGAGGTCTAATTTTTCTGAGTTATTTATATATTTTAGGTATTAGTCCTCTGTCCAAAGAATAGTTGGAAAAACTTTTTTCTCATTCTATAGGTCATCTATTTCACTGTTTCCTTTGTTGTGCAGGAGCCTTTTAATTTACCATAGTCCCATTTGTTGATGCTTGCTGTTACTTCTTGTGCAATGGGTTCTGCTCTATGAAGCCTTTACCTATGTCCATGTCTTCAGCACACTAAGTGTTCCTGTCTTAAAATCCAGGTCTTTGATCCATTTTGATTTTAGTTTAGTATATGGTGAGAGATACGGGTCTGGATTCAATCTTCTGCATGTGGATAACCAGTTTCCCCGGGCACCATTTGTTGAAGAGGCTTTCTTTCCTCCATCTATGTTTTTTGCCCCTTTTTCAAAGATCAGGTGACTGAATGTGTCTGGGGTTGTTCCTGCATCCTCTATTCTGTGCTATTGGTCCATATTTCTGTTTTTATGCCAGTACCATTTGTTTTTATCACTGTAGCTTTGTAAAGTAACTTGAAAAACTGGAACTGGGATGCCTTCTGCTTTGCTCTTGTATCCCAGAATTGCTTCTGTTATTCTAGGTCTCTTCTGGTTCCGTATGAATTTTAGGATTGTTCTCTCTAGTTCTGCGGGGAATGCTGTTGGTATTTTGATTGAGCTTGCATTAACTCTGTATATCAGTTTTGAAAGAACTGTATATCAGTATCACTTCGACTGTACTGGCTCTGCCTACCCAGGAATAGGGGTATCGTTCCATTTCTGATGTCCTCTTCAATTTCCTTTTTCAGAGTACTGTACTTTTTGTTATAGAGGTCTTTCACATCCTTGGTTAGGTTAATTCCTAAGTAATTTTTTTTTGAGGCCACTGTGAAATATTTTTTTCAGATTTCTTTTTCAGTGGGTACCTTATTGGGTTACAGAAACATTATTGATTTTTCTGTGCTGACTTTGTATCCTACGTTGCTGAACTTGATTATTAGTTCTAGTAATTTATGGTGAAATTTTTTGGGTCTTCTCTGTAAAGGATCATGTCATCTATGCATAACATTAATTTGACTTCTGCCTTTCCTAAACATAATCCTTTGATTTCTTCCTCGTTTGTCACTGCTCAGGTTAAAGTTCTCAGTACTATACTGAGCAGAAGTGGTGATAGTGGACATCCTTGCCTTGTGTTCCAGATTTTAGAGGAAAGGCTTTCAGTTTTTCCCCATTTAATACGACGTTGTCATAAATGGTTTTATCAGGTTAAGTTCCCTCTATACTGTGTCTGTGGAAGTAAAAGTAATTGTGTGATTGTTGTCCTTGTTTCTGTTTATGTGGTGTATTACACTTACTGACTTGCACAGGTTGAACCATCCTTGTATCCCTGAGATAAAATTTACTTGGTCATAATGTATGATCTTTTTAATGATTTGGTACATTCTGTATTTTTGCATCTATGTTCATTAAAGAGATTGGTCTGCAGTTTTCACTGGGCCTTTGCATCTTTTTTAGTTGAGTCTTTAATACTGTCTTTAGTTACATTGTTCAGGTTGTCTCGATATTCTGAATTTATTCAAATGGTTTACCTTTTATGGTCATTTTGACTGTGAGGAAGATACAGAAGTCACATGGTGTCAATTTGCTAATAAAGAGGGTTAGCAAATACCGTAATGTTTTTACATGTCTGCCTTTCTGTTGGATGGCACTCGGCAGCAGCAGCAGCATTCACTGCAATTTGCATCGCACCTTGGAATGACACTCACAAAAAGGACTCCAGAACTGTTTCAGAAAGTGGCAAGAATAAGGGGTAAGTATGTGTGAAGTAAGGGTGGCTATTGTGAGGGGGGTTAATGGCAATGTATCATTTACTGTAATACTTTTTAAAATTTAAGCATTCACCACATACTTTGATCACACCTCAGGTACATCAATAAAATAGAAAGAACAAATAAATTTCTTTTTCTGGTGGCACTGAGAATTGAATCTGGGCTTCATGCAAGCTAGGCAAGTGCTCTGCCACTGAAGCATGTCCCCGCTTTTTTTTTTTTCTTTTTAACCAAGAACATGTATTGGTACATTGTACATATAATGATTACATTCATCACATTTATTTTGTACCTGTACATGATGCATCTTGGTTTTCCCCCCTCTTCTCCACCCCTCCCTTCTGTTCCCTCCTTCCCTATATACAGCAGGTTTATTCATAATTTTCCATGATTTCCCTTTCCCTTTTCTTTCCTTTTTCCCATCCTGCTTTTCCTCCTTCTCTTTCTAGTTCTCCTCTCCTTTGTATATTATCTTCCTTTTATATAATATCTATTACACCTCTTTGTCCTTATTTACAGTTATGGTTTCTCATATCAGAGAAACAATTTGATGTGTACTCAGGAGCGTCTGATTTATTTCACTTAAGAGTATGTTCTCAAGGAACAGCCATTTACGTACAAATGACTGTAGTTTATCCTTTTTTATGGTGGTGTAGTACTTCATTGTACTACATCTTCTTGATGAAAAACCACAACTTCTTTAGCCATTCATTGGTTGTTGGGCATTTAGGTTGTTTCCAAGACTTAGCTATTACAAATTGTGTTGCTATAAACATGGTTGTGCATATATCCCTGTGGTATAATGATTTTAATTCTTCTGGGAAGATCCCCAGTGGGGGAATAGCTCGATCAAATGGAACCTCCAGTTGTAGTTTTTTGAGGAATCTCCATATTGATTTCCACAGTGGCTGGACCAGTCTACATTCCCACCAACAGTGGAGGAGGGTTCCTTTCTCCCCACAGCCCCTCCAGCATTTGTTGTTGGTTGATTTTTTCATAGACGCGGTTCTTTCTGGAGTGAGGTGGAATCTTAACGTTGTTTTGATTTGCATCTCTCAAATGACTAGTGATGTTGAACACTTTTTCATATATTTATTTGCCATTTTTATTTCTTCATCTGAGAAATGTTTATTCATTTCAGTTCCCATTTTTGGATTGGGTCTTTAAATTTGGGAGGTTTGATTTTTTTTGAGTTCTTTGTATAGTCTAGATGTTAGACCTTTGTCTAATGGATAGCAAGCACCAGATGAGACCAAGAATAGCAAAAACAATCCTAAGCAACAGGGGAAAGGCAGGGGGCATCACAGTCCCCGACCTGAAACTACACTATAAAGCTACGGTGATAAAAGCAGCATGATACTGGCAAAAAGACAGACTTGAGGATCAATGGAATAGATTGGAGGATGCAGAAAAAACTCCAAACACACTCAAATACCTCATCTTCGACAAAGGAGCCAAACACCTACTCCTTTTTAAATGTTAGGACAGGGTCCTAATAAATTGCTCAGCTTAATATTGAACTTATAATCCAATCCTCCTGCCTCAGTCTCCCAAGTAGTCGGAATTACAGGTGTTCACAACCATACCTGGCTAAAGAAGGGTTTTTTTGAGGGGGTGCTGGGGATAGCACTTAGGGCATTGTGCTTGCTAGGCAAGCACTCTATCACTGAGCTAAATCCCCAACCCCTAAAAATGTATTATTTTAAAAACAAAGCATACGTAGTGCTGGAGTAACTGGATATCTGTACGGAAGAAATGGAACACCTTGATCCCAGCCTTACATCATAATAAAAATTAATTTCAGAGGGATCACAGTCCTTTATGTACAGGCTAAAAGTACACTTACACACTTTCTAGAGAAAAGAACTTGTTCAAGACATGGAGAAAGGGACATTTGTTTGTGTGTGTATAAAACACAAAACGTAACAGTAGTAACAATGGAAATTTGTACTTTGCTGCTAAAAGACACCAATAAGAATGTGAAAGGATCCCAAATGTGTAGAAAATACCTGCATTAAGAGCTTGTCTCAGAAAACAAAAACCAAAAACTAAGCTTAAGAAATAAAAAACAAAACCTAGTACCCCTGTCCTAAAAAGAAACTACATAGCACTTTTAAAGTATTAGTGAGGGAGGAATTTAGGATGTGGCAAAATGACTGGGGAAGTTGGCCTGACCTGGGATCAGTGTTCCAGGACACACGCACAGAACCCTTCCCAAAGCCCTGCACCTGGAACCAATCAGAAGGTGCAGTCTTCAATTCTTCTACTCAGAATTGGAGCTGGTTTTCAACAGGATGATCCAGACCTGACGTCAGCCTGAGGAGTGGAAGATATACAAAATGGCCACCATCTTCCTCTTGGCCAGTGTATTCTCTTTCTCCGTGGTCCACTCTCATCCTGTAGCATGGACTTCTTTTCCTACTTTTAATTGGCCCACACATCCTCTGCAGAGCATGCTTCTTTTCTTTTCCTACCTTTAATAAATGTATAACCTTGCTACCTTTCGTACCTGTCTTGATCAATTCTTTATTCAGGACAGAAAGAACCTGGAAACCACCTCTGGAAGGAGACTCCAGCACTCCAAAAAACCTGGTAACACTAGTACAGCACAGTCATCCTTCCATGTCCTTGGGAGGAATTGGATCTAGAACTGTCCTTTGGGTACTAAAATCTGTAAATACTCAAGTCCCTTATATAAAATGCTGTTGTTATTTGCACAGAACCTACACAAACTCTCCTGTGTACTCGAAACCATTATTTGTAATATGTAATACAATGTAAATGTTGTGTAAATAGTTGTTACCTTATGTTACTTGTTAAAAGTCTGTACATGTTCAGTTCGAGTGCAGAATTTTTTAAATTTTTTGTTTTTATTTTTTTGAGACAGGGTATTGCTATGTACTTGAGGCTGGCCTTGAACTCACAGCAATCCTCCTGCCACGGCCTCCTAAACACTGGGATTCCAAGTATATGCCACCACTCCCAGCTTCAAATCTTTTTTAAACAGTATTACAGAATGAATACTTTGCACTGAGCTGTAGTCCTAGCCCTGTTTTGTTTTTCATTTTGAGATCAGGTCTTGCAAAGCAGTTAAATTGCCCAAGTTAGGCTTAAACAGGGCTGGGCCTGAGGATTATAAACATATAATCCTCCTGCCTCGGCATCCCAGAGCACTGAGATTACAGGTGGGTACCATCACACTGGGCCCCTATCTACCTACCTATCTATCTATCTACCTACTACCTACTTTTCTCTGTGATTCTTTTTTTTTTTAATTTTGTGGGGGACAGAATCTCATTTTGTAGCCCAGGCTGGCCTCAAGTTCTAGATCGTCCTGTCTCAGATTCCCAAGTATTCGAATTACAAGTGCAGACCACTATGCCTGGCTTAATTCACAAGTTTCATCTTACACTCTTCCTATTTATTTACTTATTTAGAGATAGGGTCTTGCTGTGTAGCCTAAGATGGTCTTGAACTTGTAATCCTTCTGCCTCAATCTCCAAAGTGCTGAGACTACAGGCTTGTGTCACTGCACCTGTCACTTCCTATTCTTGGCCAAGAATAAAAGTCTTCTTCCTTGTTGAATTGGCAGTTGGTCTCGTTATTGGTTCCACCTTTCCCAAAGGGTAAAATGACACACGTTGGAGTCAGACGTCGGTAACAGATATGGAGGGCTGCACTTAAACGTGTGGTTGTTGTAGTCAAAAATATGAACTCTGCCCAGGCATGGCACCGCATGCCGATAGTTCCAGGAGGATCTTGGGCAGGAGTATCTCCAGGTGTTCAAGACCAACCTGGGCTATACAGCGAGTTCAAGGTGAGCCTGGATCTTAAAAAAAAATCTAAACTCTTACTCAGAGTAACTGCCAC
This sequence comes from Hystrix cristata, assembly GCA_004026905.1. Taxonomy (NCBI): domain Eukaryota; kingdom Metazoa; phylum Chordata; class Mammalia; order Rodentia; family Hystricidae; genus Hystrix; species Hystrix cristata. The sequence continues at coordinate 6,104 of PVJO010032659.1, read as the reverse complement.
TGTTGTTTGAAGTGGAAAAGTAAATTGTAGAAACTTTAGATTCTGCATAGATAAAAGAAATAAAAGTGGCACTATCTTCATAAAAATATATGTAATATATATAGTTAATAAAAAATCTATATATAGAACATTTAAAGAACTTCTGATACAAAAGATAACAGACTCACTGAAAACAGGTAAAAGACAGCACATTACAAAGACATTTAAATGAACAATAAGTATGTTATAGGTGTCCAATGTCATTACCTATCAGAGATAAGCAAATTAAAATAGTAGTTCTCATTCACAAGGATGGAAAAATGAAGACACATAATAGCAAGTGTTGCTGAGAACATAAGGCAACTGGAGTGCTCATACCTGCCGATAAGAATGCAAATAGTGTAGTCATTTTGGAACAATTTTTTCACAGTTCATAATAAAGTTAATCTCATGACTGAGCAATCCCAGTCCTAGATATACATATGCCCAAAAAATGTGTGCATATGGTAAAAAACAAAACAAAACAAACACCAGAAAGACTTGTAGGAATTAAAGTAGCTTAATTCCTAATGTCCAAAGCTGAAAATAGATATGTAAATTGTGATATATTTACATAATGGGATACTGTACTGTAATGTTAAACATTAATTAGTGGTATATGTAACAACTTAATCTCAAAATTAAGTTGAGAAAAGGAAGCAAAATATAAAATTTTATGTGTAAAATCACTCCAATCATATGAGCTCAATCCAGGCAAAGCTAATTTGTGGTGACAAGTGGTTAACCTGGAGATTAAGAGACAGTATTAACCAGCAGGAGCAGAGAGAAACTTCCTGGGTTGAAGTACTGTATTCTATATTTTAGTCTGGGAGGTACTTACCTGAGTATGCTAACATAGGTGCATTTTGCTATATAAATAAATATATCTTCAAAATTGACTTCAAGTACAGATTCATCAAAAAAAATTTTTTTTTTTTTTTTTGGTGCTGCAGATCGAACTCAGGGCCTTGTGCTTACGAGGCAAGCACTCTAACATTGAGCTAAATCCCCAGCTCCTCATCAATTTTTTTTAAGCTGAAAGGAATTCTAGAAAAACTTAATCCAACTCCTTCATTTTAAGGAATAATCCATTTGGGATTATTTGTTTGTTTGTGAGACAGGGTCTCGTCACATTGCCCAGACTGGTCTCAAATTCCAGGGCTCAAACAATCTTCTTACTCCAGCCCCCCACATAGCTGAGAACACAGTTACAGAACACACAGCCTGGCAAATGCATTAGGTTTTGAGGTAATCCACCAAAAAGGTAGTTATAGGCAGAGCAGGGGCTAGAACCAGTGATTCACATTAGTGGTCCTTAAGCTTTCCATTAAGTCAAGCTTCCAGAACAAGACTTTTCTCTGGAACAGACATCAACACTCTGACTGTTTACTTGAGCTTTTCTGTGACAGTTCTCAACTATATCCAAGAGAATATCGGGAGCTCTGCTTCTGGCCAAGTGTCTGGGTAGGTCCCAGGCTGCTGTTTAATTGCCCACTGGGCGTACTAGTTGATGGAGAGGGGCTCTTATTTGCTTCTAAATTTACAGATGGCACCTATAAACATAAGCCTCTCAGGCTCTTGGACACAATTTAAAATAGCACGGCACTAACAGTTTGACACTCATGTCACTAAGACAAATGGAACTCCCGACTCAGACATAAACAATTTCTAATACTGCCCCCGACACTGTCCACGTACCACCACAGTCTCAGCAACACACTATACAAACAGTCCAGACTCGTGTTAGGGACGTAGTAATAAAGGTTCAAAAAAGAAAAACTGGATCTTTTGGTCAAAAAGTCCCATGTGAATATGTGGTACCTTAGCACAACAACAGTTCGGGGAATTCATCAGTTCATTCTCTAAATTGCTGTGAAAGACTTCAAGTCACGTCAAGGTCTTGGTGCTGGCAATACAGAAAGCACAGGCAACGCTTTAGCGCACGCAAGTTTATTCTGCAAAGCAGTACAGCATCAGAAGAAACTTTTCCACCAGTTTCTTCTATTTGTCACTTCTGCATCCTCAATGGGGACAATCCTTTTTTCTTCATTGTGCTGAGCTAAATTTTTCCTGATTGATAACTTTTCATTTTTCTAAAAACCTATAAATATTTGAAAGAAGAATGAGAAGAATATTTTAATCAGAAGAGAGATGTGCCTGAGTATTTTCTTTATAGCCAAATCAAGTTTTTTTCCCTATGTTCTTAATCTCTAAAATTCACTGTTGATTTTATAAGATAATAGGTGTTCAAAAGATTAGAGCTGATTTAATACACACTTTGTCATATCGAATAAAATCTTAAAAGCTGAGTTTGAATATATTTCCCCTCTGAGGGATTGTTCACAGCTCAGCTGTGAGCCTTCTTTTCAATTTCACCCTTTTCCTTAATCCTCTTACTGATCCCACAAAAGCCTGGAGTTTCTGTCACTTTATAATCACAAAGAATTTTTTTCCCATTTTTGAAACAGGGTTTTACTATGTAGTCCAGGCAGTCATGAACTAGCTATGCAGTCCAGGCTGGCCTCAAACGTAATCCTCCTGCCTCGGCCTCCTGAGTGCTGGGATTACAGGTATACAAACCACAAATAAACAAGCAAAAAAATACCTTAAACTCTATTCATTGAAAGCCATATCATTTATTCAAAGAAAAATCTTAATATTTTGAAAGAACTTTATATCCCTCATAACTGAGAGTTATTTTAGGAAATAATTTGAGCACACCCTTTCCAAAAAGATGAAATAGAATTTTTCATAGGAAACCTTAATTTCTGCTTACAGGTGCAGAGAGGAATGGCTAGGTAAGAAAAACGACCTTGAACACAGCTTGGGCAAAAGTTCAAGACTATGATTTTAAATGTCATGGGTTTTGTAATTTTTCTAGCTTTGGGATCACTGAGCACACAGCCTCGCCATGGTAGGCTGAATGATCTCTCTTTATAAATCTCTTCGCTTCCTACCACCAGCATCTATGTGTCTCTGATGGCCTTAAATACAGTGGCTAAGTCTGCCTACCTCAGATTAGGTGGCTAAGTCTGCCTACCTCAGATTAGAATGGCTACTACAGACACAGTACAACAGAATCCTCAGGACTACTCTCCCTCAGTGCATCAGGAAAACCTCCGTAAGGTTGGAAGACTCCTGGAGATCTCACATATGTCCTGTTGTTTTAAGTAATGCTCACAGACGGGCATCTTCCTTGGCCTTTGGTTTCCAATACAAGTGACTGAAGTACATGTATAAAGTGCAGTTAGTAATTGCAAACAACTAGCACGCTGAATGTTTGGGTGTGAACTACATGCACAGCCTGGAGTACGGCTCTTGTCACTGGAACAGCCCTCCCCCGCAGACCTGACTGCAAGATAAAATGAAAGCTGGTCAATAATCTTCTTGTCACTTATCCTCTCTCCTTCTCTAAAATGTATTATTTATCTCTGAGGACCAAACCCAGGGCCTCATACACACTAAGGATATGCTCTACCCCTGGGCTATGCCCACAATCCCAAGTCTGCTTTGGTGTCAGAAGAATCAAGTATAAAATATAACAGTAGGCACCAAATGACCACTATAAAATGAAACAAATAAAACCAGTGTGAGATTTTAAGTTTATGATTTTTGTCAGAAAACTACTTTGATATCAGGAAAAACCTAGGTGCTCAAAAATTACCTAGTACATTGAGTAATTTTCATTTCTGGTAAATTACTTAAATTACACAACAAAAATATTTTCTTATGTTCAGAACAACAAATAAAGGTCTGCAACTTTGCCCCTATTCTGAAATGCTTTTACATCAAGACCAGCTCTGAAGAAGAATTCACTTTACTTACCTGTCACAACCACCCTCTTACTATCACCTCCCTCTGTAATGTACATAACACCCTGCTCTCACTACTTCTAACACTTATTTACACAATTTTTACTTCAATAGAGTTCATAAAGACATCTCTTCCTCATGTAAATCAGTAATAAATGTGTCCTTTAAAACAGGGAGATAGATCTTTTGCAAAAGGGAAGAGGACCAGGATAGAGGGAGGGAGAAGAGAGAGGAAAGATTTTACAACACACATGTACCAATATGGCAGATGCAATCATCATGCACTGAAAATATGTGCTAATAAAACTAAAAATTTAAGGAAGGAAAGTAAATGTGTCCTTTAATCTCATTTGCTTTTAATTCTTTGTTAGTAAATTACAATCTCCACAGTAAAACTACAAACCAGGACAAACTCAGGGTGAACCAGATGTTTATAGGCTCTTTGATTTGATGACCCAACAGCATGTCAAAGTGCTAGTAAGTTATCTAAAATAGATACATCCCCACACCTCTTAGAACAAAAACATCAGTCATCAATCTGAGAAACAAAGTTCAAACAAGACAGTGGCAGCTACCTTTCTGCTCCCATCCAGCACCCAAGACAGGCCATATTGAGAACTGAACCCAGAACCTTTACAGTGAACTATATCTCTATCTCTTTGCAAATAAATACATAAATAAATAAAATTTTTTTTTTATATTTTGAGACAAAATCTCACTAAGTCGCTAAAGTGCCCAGGTTGAGATCAAACTCACCTATAATCTCAGCACTCAGGAGGCTGAGACAGGAGGACTGACACAAATTCAAGGATAGCCTGTGAATACACAGCAAATTTAAGACCAGCCTAAACTACATAATGAGGCTCTGTCTAAAAAAATAAATAAATAAATAAAAAAGAACAAAACCAAACACTCCAGCTGGGGATTTAGCTCTGCGGTTAGAGTGCTTGCTTAAAAAGCATAAGGCCCTGAGTTTGATCCTGGGCACCTAAAAAAAAAAAAAAAGAAAAAAAAAGAAAAAAGAAAGAAAAGAAAACCAAAACACTCCAGTATTATAGTTGTGAGAATAATAAATAACATCTATTTATCAAGCACTTATAGACTTTCTGAGAAACTAAAATGAATGTATTTAAATAGAGACAGTAAAGAGATAGTCCATGTTACCTAAACACATAGAATTTACCCTGTGCTTTAATCACTGAAGTTAATAAATGAAAAGTACATATTTTAAAGAATGTATTTCCACGTGAAAGGATGAGACAGAGATTACTATGTGGTCAAAAAACTCTGAAAAAAAAACCCAGTACAATACCCAGGTAATCTCCTGGTTTCAACAGACCAATACTGACAGAGTTACACACAGATATCTAAAATACAAACTCTAGCTCCATGGTTTTTTTTTTTTTTTTAACTTTTCTAGGTTAGTTTATTTTATTTTTTTTATTTTATTTTAAACCAAGAACATGTATTGGTACATTTTACATATAATGGTTACATTCACCACATTTATTTTGTACCTGTACATGATGCATCTTGGTTCTCCCCCCTCTTCCCCACCCCTCCCCTCTGTTCCCTCCCTCCCTCCCTAATTAGAGCAGGTTTATTCTTACTTTTCCATATTTTCCCTTTCCCTTTTCTTTCCTTTGTTGCCTGTCTGCTTTTCCCCTTCTTTCTTTCTAGTACGCCTCTCCTTTGTATATAATCTTCCTTTTATATAATATCTATTACACCTCTTTGTCCTTATTTACAGTTATGATTTCTCATATCAGAGAGACAATTCGATGTGTATTCATGAGTGTCTGATTTATTTCACTTAAAAGTATGTTCTCAGGGAACATCCATTTATATATGAATGACTCTAGTTTGTCCTTTTTTATGGCAGTGTAGTACTCCATTGAGTAGAAAAACCACATTTTCTTTAGCCATTCGTTGGTTGTTGGGCAATTAGGTTGTTTCCAAGGCTTAGCTATTACAAATTGTGTTGCTATGAACATGGTCGTGCATACATCCCTATGGAATGACGATATTAATTCTTCTGGGAAGATCCCCAGGTGGGGAATAGCTGGGTCAAATGGAACCTCCAGTTGTAGTTTTTTGAGGAATCTCCATATTGATTTCCACAGTGGCTGGACCAGTCTACATTCCCACCAACAGTGGAGGAGGGTTCCTTTTTCCCCACAGCCCCACCAGCATTTGTTATTGGTTGATTTTTCCATATACGCGGTTCTTTCTGGAGTGAGGGGGAATCTTAACGTTGTTTTGATTTGCATCTCT
>PVJO010032658.1:0-13967 GCA_004026905.1 Hystrix cristata | reverse complement strand
AGGTTTAACTTTCTCACCTCCACTAAAAGAACACTGCCTGTGGAAACCCAGATTGGAATTTAGGGAATTTTGCGGTCTCAACATACTATGAAACAGGAACGGATGCGACTGTACCAAGGATGATCTCTGAAATCACACATAACTGGAAAAAATTGTTACTCTGCAAGCCTATCAGTCATGACCATACCTACTTCCAGGGAGGAACGGCCATGAGCTGAGTCGCTCCACCACTAAACACCATCTCCCATACAAATGGGTCTTATCGCATTAGTGTAGGGGAAATGACACAGGCTACATGGGTAGTGGCAGGTTCATCCATGCTTTTATGGTCAGCTCCACACTAGGACTATTACGCGGGAATACCGGCCCATGCTCTAATCCAACACTAAATGTCAAGAAGCTAGGAATAATACGATGGCTGTCAGGAAGCCACAGTATAGACATGGAATCTCCAGCAAAAGGAAACATACAATTAAAGGAGGCATATAAATAGTTTTTTAAGATGTCATATAAATATAGTCAGAAGTCAGGCTGATTATTAGAAGCTCAGGTCCTCCGTGTACAGGACCTCTAAGAAATAAGAGAAACAACTGGCTGTAAGAAAAGCAAGACCAAAGAAGTACCACATCTCTTGTAGCCTGAGGTATTCAGTGATGGACACTCTCAGAAGCCGAGGTTAAATCCAACTGTTTTCTAAAATAAGGTCTATTTTTAAAAATTGATTGCTGGATGTAGGTGATGGCCACATGAGAGTTCACTGTACTATTTTAATTGTGTGTGTATGTCTACAAATTTGCATTATCAAGTTAGAAAATGTAGGGCTAGAAGCACAGCTCAGCAGTAGAATGCCTGCCTAGGAGCCACAAGGCCCAGGATTTGGAAAGGAAAAAAAGAAAAAAATGTACATATGTCCACATAAAAGCTTATACACTGATGTTCACAGTAGTATTTTTTGTTTGTTTGTTTGTTTGATGAGGCTGGCTTCGAACTCACTTTGTAGCCCAGGCTGGCCTGGAACTCACAGTGATCCTCCTGCCTCAGCCTCTCCCAAGTGCTGGGATTACAGGCATGCCCCACCATGCCCAGCTTAGCAGCATTATTTGGAACAGACAAAAAAGTGAAAGCAACACCATGTTGTCCATTCAGTCACCAGTGATAAACAAAATGTGGTTATGCAGACAATGAAATACTACTGGCTACAAAAAAGAATGTTATTCACACAAATAAACCTTAAAAATATTATGCTAAATGAAAGAAGCCAGTCATAAAGGACAATATAACCTATGATTCTCTTTACACAAAAATGTGCAGAATAGGCAAATCTACAGAGAGAGAAAGTAGATTAAGTCTGGGACTAGGGCGAGGAGAGTAATCACTGAAGGTACCAGGTTTCTTTCTGGTATAACAAAAATGTTACAAAATTGACTGCAGTGGTGGATGCACAACACTGACTACACTAAAAGCTGCTGAACCATACACTTAAGAAGGCAAATTGTATGGGATGCTAATTATAGCTCAATAAATTGGTTAAAAATATGTAGGATTTTCTTTTTTAAAAAGGTCTTTTGTGACTGGGGTGTAGTTCAAGTGGCAGAGCACTTGCCTAAAAGTCCTGGGTGCAATAGCCAGCATGTAAAAAATTCCTCCAGAGCCTAAACTCGCCATTCTTCTCCTTTGCGGAGTCCTCAAAATGCCCCAAGAAAGCTGTCTGCTTGTCTTGTCCCTAAGTAAATTGAGGGGAAGTATATCCTATTTCATCAAACTCTATCTGGGCCAGGAGGAGTTAGGGGGTAAGAATTCCATGAAAGGAATGTTTAGTGTACAAAGGACTTTGATAAACAGGAGAAATGGACCTCACGTCCCATAGTCTGGAGAAACCCAGCCACTCAGAATTTTTCATACAACCTGTGCATGCTCCCTTTTTGAACAAGTTATAATCAGCTAAAGAACTGCTAAGGTAAGAACCCTGACAACCCTGGTAACTTGGCTGTCACCCAAACTTGATATGAACTTAATAGACTCAATAGGAAGAAAAATATTACAGTCTCGGGACAAAAGCAAATAAACACACAAAGCCTCTGCGTACAAAGGCTGGAAATGGCCTGCCTCATGAGCAGATGAGACTCACTGTCAAGAGACATCCTCAATATGCCAATGGTCCCATGGTCTGGTGTTAGTAATTATCCCCACAAACCACACTGAGAAAGCACAAAGGAACACCAGTGTGAGGGTGGAAGAAGAGAATGGCCCTGTAACATCCATTCAGAACCTTAATCTCACTTTCTCTAAAGCACACATGCTTCTACAAAGATGATTACGGTCCTCAACACCCTAGGAGGAAACCTTTAATTTTTATAACTTAAAAAGACAATAGGTTACCTGAAGGACATGCACATAACAAAATTTATGCACAGGGGAGGTGATAACTTAGGCCTCAAACAAGAAAATGCTGAAGTTCCCTCAAAACCTCAGCAAGGAAGGAAAAGGATCACAGTCATGCACCACCTACCCAGACTGCCTACTCAATCATCTCCCAAAATAGAAGCCACTGGAGGGGCGAGCACTGTTGTCTCCTGAAGTACACAGTCACATACCTTAAGCCTTGTCCTCAGAAGCCACAGTGTTCTAGCACATAGGACTGCCTGCCTTGCTTCACCACGTCCACAGACTCTGGAGCTTTGAAGTGAACATTACCAAGAGCAGCACTGTCCTCAGACTTCCTGCCCCACTCTTCCCACCTGCCTGCCTATGCTCTGTGCACGACTGACAGATAGCCTCTGTAGGAAAGATCGTTTCTTTGATCTTTGCCACTGCTAATCATTTGTGGAAACTCTCGACGTGCAAGCAGACCATAACAGACACTGTCTCAGTCTGGCACCCTCATCCTTACCTTCTGACTTTTTTGAGGTGGAAAACATCTAATGAGATTATTTACTTCCCATATATAGTCAACTACCTAGTACCTGAAGTCTATGTTCCATGCTGTAGAATTTATTTGCCCTTCCTTTGTACTCAGTAATTGTAAATAATTGAACTTAAACATTTTTGGAGATGTCTTTTCATCATTGCTTATATATTTAATATACACATATATCAGACATAGATTTATCTAAGCCCTATATGAATCAATAATTTGACCTGCACAAAAAAAATTTTGGGGGGTGCTAGGAATCAAACTCAGGGCCTTATGCTTGTTAGGCAAGTGCTCCAGCACTGAGTTAAATCCCCAATCCCCCAAAATATTTTTTAAAATCTTTCCTGCATCCAGGTATGGTAGCATATGCCTGTTATCCCAGCAACTCAGGAAACTGAGGCAGTACGATAAGAACCTCGAGGCTGGCTTGGGCAATTTAGCAAGAACTTGTTTCAAAATGCAAAATAAATTACAGTTCCTGTAGCTCAGCAGTAGAACACACGGGTTTGACATCCAGTACCACCACCAAAAAAAAAAAAAAGAAAACAAAATTGCTCATTTTGTCCATAACTTTTTTTTGGCCTAATGGACCCCTCATATTTCCAGTATTCTAGAATCCACGTTATTTCAAGTAATATTTTTGCTTTCAGGACCCTGAGTATTGCCCCTCAGAACACTTTATGTAGACATACCAAGATGAGTTTTTTAAAGTCTCTTCCCTTGTACAATTCATTCAGAAACAGAGTCTACTCCAATACACTCTCCTCTTAGAAAGTCTTTTCCAGTGTGATACTTTGTACTGGATGCAGGGACATAGGCAATAACCTCAGTGCTGGCACTCTCTTTTCAAAGATTATTCAGAAAACATTTCTGCCTTCTAGGACTAGGATAGTGCACCTGACTTAGGGGAAGCCTACCTGTCCACGTCCTCCAGATTATCCACTGGTGACCCCAGCCGATCACTAAGGCGTCGCCGTTCTGGTGTGCTAACACAAAAGCGGTCATTGCCAACAGTGATCCTTAAACTCTGTTCCAAAGAGTCAGAACGCAGACTGGGAGAGCATCTCTACAAAGGTAAAAATGTCAATATGGTCAATATATCCCTATAGCCAAAAGTATTCTCCCTATTCACAATGTTGTGGTACAACAAGATAAGAAATAGCTATGGTAAGAAATTACTCCAAGATGGGCGTGGTGGTGTATGACTGTAATCCCAGCACTCAGGAGGCTGAGGCAGCAGGATCACTGCGATTTGTAGGCCAGCCCCGGCTACGTGGTGAGTTCGAGGCCAGCCTGCATTACATAGTGAAACTCTGTCCTAAAAAAGAAAGAAAGAAAGAAACTACTCCAAAAATAAAGCATTTTTTAAAATTATCATTTTCTTAGAGATAAAAGCCCATACCTCCAGTCTTCCCCGTGACCTCTCATTCTTGCTGGTTATGGGAATGGAAAATTGAATAAACTCCTTGCTGTCAGACCCTATATACTTCTAGTGAAGGAGGCAAGCCAAAAGCAGATGTGTTTTTTTCAAGAACTTTTCATGAAGTGCTACAGTCATGAAAGTGCTATAGAGTCATGAAAACATGGCACCATGAAAGACTGGGGAAAAGGAGCTGCTTCAGATAGGATGGTTAGAGGCATCTCTGAGGTGGCATCATTTAACCTGGGAGACAGAATGAGATGTCAGCTTGGCAAAGAAAAGATAGAAGGGTGTTTCAGGCAAAGGGGAAGAACCACCTAGGTAATAAGCTTGGCATGTTTTGGGTAACAAAAGTCTGGTATGGCTGCAGCAAAGTGGCAGAAGACAGAAATCACATTTGGGATTTTTCCCCTCTGGTACTCAGAAACAGACTGAAGTCTACCACTAAGCTACAACCCCAGCCCTTTGTATTTTTTTTGAGGGGTCTTGCTAATTTGCTCAGGGACTCAAGCTCAGTGATCCTTCTGCCTCAGTCTCCCTCTGTGCTGGGGATTGGTTGTATGTCACCATGCCCAGTTTACAGACAGGAAATTTTTATTTTATCTTCGTATAAAAGCTATAGTTGGGTGTGGTGGCACACACAGGTAATCCCTGCGTTTGGGAGGCTGAGGCAGGAAGATCACCATGTGTTCAAGGCCAACATGGGCTACATAGTTAGAACCTGTCTTTAAGAAACAAAAACAAAGAACAACAAGAAGAAAGGGCTACAGGAGGATTGTAAGCAAGAGTGTGATCTGATGTTTTCCCTCCAGATGTTTGCATGGCCCACTCCCTCATCCCCTCCTATATTTATTCAAGTCACCTTCTCAGAAGACAACCCCTGACTATCCTATCCTAAAATGCTATATCCTTCCTTTCTCTGCTTTGTCCAGAGTACCTAGTCACATTTAACATGCCATGACATTTCTAATTTCTCCATCTTATTTATTATCCAACACACTGTGCTAAGACTTTAAACTCCCTGAGGGCAATTTTTTGTTTTATCCACTGTTATGCCAAACACATAGTGGATGCTCAACAAACACTTACCAAATGTATAAAATGAGGGTTTTAAAAACCATTTTGATTACTACACAGAATAAGCTAGAGGGTAGCAAGAGTACAATGGAAAGGAGCCACATGCAACCATCCCAGCGGGAAGAAATAACAGCGCTTACACCGAAGTGATAACAAGAGGATAGCTTTGGGGCTGCCACTGGGCGGTACAGCTAACTGGTTAGGCAGATGAGGTCTGACAGGTTAGAAGTGGGAAGTAGGGACATAATGACAGTTTCTGACTTGAACAAGGAATGGTATCATTTATGATGACACCATTTACCGAGACAGAGAAGATTGGGGCAAATGAACTACGCTGGGGCAGAAAACAGAGGCTGTGCAAACAAGTATTCTGCTTCCACTGCAGTGACAGACACAACTCAGCTTTAAAATCTTAAGAGCGACAAGTCAATTTGCCTGTGACCAGAGGACACACCGTTCGAGAACTACTCAGAGGAACAGACATTTTTGCCACCGGGTTAAAAGACTGATAACTGAAAACAGAAACAAAGTCCCAAACACCAGCCCTGCAAGGCTCTGCTGAGCTCTGGTTACCTGGGAAGTCGGTGTCACGTCTACCTTCTTTCCCTGGGCTGGGGACAGGACCCAGGAGCCCACAGCACGGGCGAACACCCTACCCCGAGCTGCACCCCAGTCTCGCAAGTTCACTTCTAACTTCACGCTGTGCCGCTAGCCATGAAGCTAACGGTGCAAAGCAAAGCGTGGGCTGAGCGACCGGTCGGACGGGACCGAATCACAGCCGTGCCACTTCTCGGACATGTCACCTCGGCCTCCCCGGGCCGAGCCCTCGGCCGTGCAAGAAGGGGTCGACTGCTGCACCTCCACGGCTGGGGTCGCACGACGCCCGGCCCGGTGACAGCGACCGCGGCGACGCGGCCCCGCTAACAGGTGCGGCGTCCCCAAGTCGCCACGCCGGGGCCCTGACAGCGGCTCCCGGGGGCCGGGTCGGCTCGGACGCCCCCCCTCGGGAGCGGCGGGCTGGCGCCTGGCGCCGGCCCCGTCAACTTTTCCGCACCGCGGCCGAGGCCCGGCAGCGGGGCTGGCTTCGTGCGGGACGCGGACTCGGGGTCCCTCCCGGGCGGGGCGTCATTACCCGGCTGCCGCTGTCGCCGGCGTGGTCCCCGCGGCCGTCCCGGGAGAAGTCGGCGCGGGGCTCGCCGCGGCTGCTGCCTCGGAAGCCGGCCGGGCCGGGCGGGAAGAGTCTACGGCCCCGTGGCGGGGACGGAGAGCCGCGGCGGCTGCGGGGCGGGGACGGTGAGGCCCGGCGGCCGCGGTGCGCGGGGGGCGAGCGGGGCCGGCGCGCCGGGGTCCGCAGCGCAGAGGCGCAGGAGGGCGGCGGCGGCGAGGCGCGGCGGGCCGGGCCTGACGAATAGCTCGGGCCGCGGCCGGGACGTGAGTCGCCCCCGCCTTCTTTAGGCCGGTGCGACGAGCCCGAGGCGCGGGCGGCGCTGCGATACATGGCTCCGGAGACTGCGGCTAAGGCTGCAGGTCGGAGTTGGGCTCCGAGTTCGCGCGCCGCGCCGCCGCCGCCGCCGCCACCGCCCCCTGCCCTCCCCTCGGCCCCGCGCTGCACCGGGCGCACGAACGCGCCGCCGCAGACGCGGCTGGCGGTTGGCGGGCGGGAGCGTGCGGCCGACACAACCCCGCCCTCCGGGGCTCCCCACGCCTCTCAGCGCCTCAACTCTACCCAGAGCGCCGGGCGGAGCGCCGAGCGGCAAAAAGCAAGCGAGGGGAGGGAGCTGAGGCGCGGGCCCCGGCGACGCGCAGGCTCCGCCCCACAGCGCGCAATATGGCGGCAGTCGAGCCGCTCAAGCCCCGCCCCTGCAGGCCACGTGACGCCTGCTGTGCCTGTCCGGGAGATGGGGCGAGAGAGCTCGGGGCCGAGACTGGCGGTGCCTTGTCTGAATCCTCGAGGCTTCCGGAGTGCGTTGGCTCTCTCTCTGTGACCCCAACTCTGTTAGTTTCTTGGGGCACAAATGCTGGGAACTCAAGTTCCCGCCCCTGCGGAAGCCTTTTCGCCCCCGGAGGTCTCGTGATGGCCCTCAGGTGACTTTCCGGCCACTGCAGTCTCTAGAGGCTTAAATTGAGGATGGGGAAGTGGGAGTCCGGGGTGAGTGGTGCGAATCCATCACAAACAGGTATCAGAGGAAGTGTAGAGGTTTTGAACACTGTGGTCAGGGTGAGGGCCCAGCCGCCACCGGATCGTAACATTCACACACCTTCTCCTCCCCCCTCACCCCTTCAGGTAACCAGGATTTCTCTATGGGCCAGTCTCAAGGCTCTGTATCCCAACTCCAAAAGTTAGAAAAGCCAATACGTGAGACACTATGTGCAAAACATGAAAAAACTGTTCACTAAGCGGTGGCTTAATATTTCTCATCAAAAAAAAAATATTTCTCATCCATCAGCTAGATACAAAACTTGAACTAGGCAGGGCTGGGGATTGAGCTCAGTGGTTAAAGTGCTCACCTAGCAAGCATAAGGCCCTGAGTTCAATCCCTAGTACCAAAAAAAAAAAGAAAACTTGAAATAGGTATAAAAGGTTTCTGATTTCAAAGCACAGGCAGAACCCAAAAAATTATAATTATAAAACCTATTCATGGTGGGAATTTAGCTCAAGTGGTAGAATGCTTGCCTAGAAGCACAAGGCCCTGAGTTCAATCCCCTGCAAAAAAAAAAAAAAAAAAAAGAGAAAGACCTATTCATTTACGAATTTAGGTTTTTCTTAAATTTGAAATATATTCTATTCCATATGTTTATGTTGTAGCTCAGTAACAATAAACTAAAAATTTTACTACTGGATTTTTATTACACTCAGCTTACTTCAATACTTATAAAATTATATTTTAAAAGTTATTTTAATTTAAAAAAATTTGCCAAATGTGTATGCTGTGTCTTTTTCAGCCTTTCTGTAGATTTTGGTTACCCACACTTCGTTTGAATCTACGTACATGTAAAGAATATGTGAATCACTGTATATACATACTTGGAATCAACACATTTTAAATCCGGATTTGTTAGACTTTACTCTGTATGAACTTTTCCTCCTCAATTCTCTCCTACTGAGCAAGAATTTTTATCAAAGAGCTGATCTTGTGTTATGAAATCAGAAAATTCTGCTTCCTCTTCACACCTTCCCTGGGCATTGCTCTGTGTTCTACATGAAATCTCCTACAGATTACTTCACTCTTCAAATATTTTCCAGTTACACAAATAGTCTTACTGCAGTGGTGAAAATGCTAAGTCCAGGATAGTAACGAAAACTTCAAGCTTCTTTTAACCTACAAGTTCTACCTTCCTGCTTCAGATATGGATTGTGCTATGATGAAGGGAAGAAGGGAGGTGTTCAGGGCTTCTCCACATAGCTGCCTTTACTCCTCAGAGTCCACGCCTCCTGTCCAGATGGCTGGCTACTCTTCCTGCTGCTCCCCAGTGCTGCCCCAGAGGTTTGAGGCAGGAAAAGAGGGGTTAGAGGAAAAGAGCAGACTTTCCTGGACAGTGCAGGGCTGTTTTCTTCCAAAATTGGTTCCCTTTGGACATGAATGACACAGATGCTGGCTCTTTGCTGTGTTACCCTGGCAGGCTTTAGGACTCTTCCCAGGATATTCCATCTCCAGGTGGCTGCCTGTGACTCCCTCTCGCAAGTCCTTGGCCTTCTGGAAGCTCAGCCCATGTGATGCTCAGTCTCCTGCATTCTCTTTCCTCTCCAGGCATCCCTTGTGGGAAGGAGCCCTTTAAATAACTCCCAATTGGTGACCTTCTAAGTACACTTAGCTCACAGAATAACTCCTGGGTCTTTGCTCTGGTGGCAAGGGTAGTGCAGCTGCCTTGCATGCCACCAGCTCACCTGCCCTCCCAATACAGCTACTCAGCTGGCATCTTGCTTTTGAACTGTACCCAGATGAGAGTTAAGACATATCTCCTGTGGACCTCCAAACCCCAAGTGCCAAATGTTCTGGGAGTTTCTAGGGAAGGGCTCTTATCCCTCCCCCAGAATGGTAGGAGAAAAAAATAGAAAAAATGGTGAAATAGTTTAAGGCTTTCACACACACATTGTAGACATATAGCAAGGACAGATTAAACCTGAAAAAAGAGACCATGGCTGCATGCTGTAGACTAAATTATGTGTCATCCCCCTTCCCTGCAGAATTCATAGGTTGAAACCAGCCCAGCATGATGGTTTGGAGACAGATCTTTTGAGAGATAAGTAGGGTTGCATGAGGAGGGATTAGGAAGAAACTCAGAACACTCTTTCTTCACCACATGAGGGTGCGTAGAGGAGGTACCATATGCGGGCCGGGAGTTGGGTGGCACCTTGATATCGGACTTCTCAGCCTCTAGAATTGTGAGAAATAAATGTCTGTTATTTAAGCCACCCAGTCTATGGAATTTTGTTATAGCAGCCCAAGCAGACTAATACGCTCCATGAATGTGCTAAAAGTGCAGATCTTTTGGGTTTTGAAGTGAATGTGGAAGCAAGGAGAGGAGTCAGAGATTTGGCTCCTGAGAAATAATGGAGATATAAGTGCCTTCCAGGAGGAGGAGGAGGAAGAGGACTTGGGCCAGGTTTTCAGCTTGCAGCCCAGGGCACCCCTGCTCCTACATGTGAGCTGAGCAAAACAGTTGCCAACTTTCTGCCTGGGGCTACAGCTTTACGAGAAACTATGTGCCAAGTGCGTGGGAAGATAAAAACATTGGCAGTCCTAAGACAAGAACTGAGCCTAAACACTCCCTGCTTGGTGACACAAAGGGCTCTGCCCTGATAGTGCCAGTGCTCCTATACGCCAGAAGCAATCAATTAGAATATATGGTTTTCACACAGTGGGTTCAATCTGTGCATTTATCACTCTGAGGTCCCTAACTCCTATTAAAAACAGTTTTGTCTGTTTTTATAAACTCACATATATAACCTGCAAATGTAAGAGAGGTAATGCTCTGTGGGATGGAATTTTGATCAATGAGAAACAGGAACCAATGAGTGATCTTCTTCTATCCTATATCACTCTACCCAGGATCTTTCTTTCTTTCCTTCTTTCTTTTTTTATTTTAATTTTTATCTTTTTGTGATGGAGTCTCCCTTTGTTGTACAGGTTGGTCTTGAACTTGCAATTTTCTTACTTCAGCCTCCTGAGTAGCTGGGACTACAGGGATGCACCATCTCACCCCAGCAGGGTCTTGAGATGGAGTTTGTTTATTAAGGACAACATCCTCCGGTGGGGCAGCTAGTTAACTGGGTGATGTCCAGATCTCCGAAACACGCTCACATCTGTTCTTTCTTTCCTTGTTTGATGCCCCTCACTCCTTGGACTTCCTAATGCTAAAATCACGTTCTGGTTTCTGAGAAACCCAACTCAGCATGCTAACAAGGAAAGATGGTTATATTTGACTTCATTAAAATGAACAAGTTCTGTGTATCAAAGTAGGGAAAAGACATATGCTGCACATAAAAAGTGCTCATGTCACAATATCTGAACAACAGCCGTAAAGCAAAAAAGACAGCTACAACAATAAAAATCAGGACAAAATACTTGAGTTTATACTTAAAAAAAGAAATTCAAATGGTTAGTAAATGTGCAAAACCTCATGGGTAATAATGAAAATGCAGATTAAAACCATAATGAGACACTACTTTACATTCATCACCCTGACTAAAATTCCAGATATTGATGAGGTGGAATAAAGAACATTCACATACACTGCACGTGGGAGTGTACATTAGTACAGTCACTTTGGAAATCAGTTTGATCTTTCTACTAAAATTGAAAATGACTAGGTATGTACCCTACAGAAACACATGTTCAGTTATATCATGAGATATGTAAAAGTATGTTGATCATGGCTTTATTTGTGGTAGCCAAATATCAAAATCATCATATAGTCTTTAACAATAAAGTGAATGGATTTTTGTGTATTTATGCAATGGCATATAACATACCATTGACAATATCAAAACTCTTTAACTCAAAACATAATATACACTCAATGAAAATAGACACAAAATAATATATCCTGCATGATTCCATTTATATAACATTTAAATTGTCAAAACTAAACTACAGCAAATAGAAGCAAATTCTTTTTTTTTTTTTTTTTTGTGGTGCCAGGGATCGAACTCAGGCCCTTGTGCTTGCAAGGCAAGGACTCTAATCACTGAGCTAAATCCCCAGCCCCTAGAAGCAAATTCTTAAGTAGTAAATAAAGAAAAGAAGGTTTGAAATCATAAAAATCAGCCAGGCATAGTGGTGCATGCCTATAATCCCGGCACTCAGGAGGCTGAGACAGGAGGGCCACCAAGAGTTCTAGACCAGCCTGGGTTACACAGTTTAAGGCTGGCCTGAACTACATAGTGAAACCCTGTCTCAAAAAAATATCATAAAAATCAAAAGGGGCAGGCTCGGTGTCTCGCGCCTATAATCCCAGCATTCAGGAGGCAGAGGCAGGAGGATCATTGTGAGTTGGAGACCAGCCTGGGCTAAATAGTGCATTCAAGTTCAGCCTGAATTATGTAGCAAGACCCTGTCGCAAAAAAAAGAAAAAAACATCAGCAAAGTCATTACCATGAGGACAGGGGGAGCGGTGTGATTAGACAGGAAATTGGAGTAGGGGGCTGCTTCTAGGTTGTTGGTCTTGTTTAACCATGGTGATTATTTTTAATCTGCACGTGGTGGACTTATTACTGTGGTCAACTTGCGCCAAAACACCCAGCTGGACTGAGTTGGTGTGGTTCTGGGCATAAAGGATCCACCTGAGGATTGTGGCTGGTGCAACATAAAGTAGAATGGGAGCAGAAGATAGTTTTGGGCTGTTTCCCAGGAGAAGCTCTGCTGCAGCTGGTTGTCCTGAAAGGAACTTGCCTGTTCTCTTGGAGGAAGGAGCTCGGGGCCTTGCTGTCATCGAGGATGGCTGCCGTTGCTTTGGGGGAGCTCTGGTCTTCATCTCTGCTGCGAGCATCATATCCTGGTTCCAGTAAAGATTTCTTCAGCCATCATTTACAGACACGGATGTACACAGCACAGTGCTGTGGGCTCCTGGCCCTTGAGTGGATCTTTTGGGTCTCCAGTGGGTAGCTAGACATTCAGCTCTCTTCCTGAGTTTGGCTTATGGGTGAATATTTTAACTCATAAATGTCCTGTATTTAATCTGCTCTCTTACAAACCAGGACTTAGGAAAAGTAACTAATGACTCAGGAAAAGTAACTAATACACTGCACATTTATGTTTCATATGTATTTGGGTATATGTGTAATTTTCACAATAAAAAGCCTAAAGAGAGGGAAAGCAAAACTGCATCCTAAGATTTTGAGGCATGAATAGTAGTGGTTTTAAGGTAGCAAGCAATGTATGTTTCTAAAATATGACAATCAGCCTCCACAGTGGCCCCCAGTCATTCCCATCTGCTAGTGTTCACATTCTGGTGCTGTCCCCTCCCACAACATGCGGGGTTGATCTGTGTGACCAATACAGTGTGACAGGTGTAAAGGTGCTTCACTTCCAAGATTAGGTTATAAAAGCCAATGGCCTCCCTTTCTGAGCATGCTTTCCCTCTTGCTCTCTTAGACCATTTGCACTGGGGACAAAATAGCAGCCTTGTTGAGTAACCCACGCGATGTGAAACTAAGGCCTTCTAGTTGCAACCAGCAAGGAATTGACGCTTCTAGCCAGTTGGCAAAGTGAGTGACTGTAGTGTGTTGAGCTGGGATGGGAGAAGGAGACCTAACTGCCCTCTAGGTCAGCTCTTCTCTCACACCTGTGACAGAAGCCAGATACAGGAACCTCTGAGACTCCTCTTTGGATTCCGGAACTCAGCCGATGTATTCCCCAGTCTGCAGGGTAGGCCACCATGCTGTAGATTAGGAAAGAGTCACAGTCCCAATCCAAAGACAGTATTCCTTTCTACTTTAGAGAAGTGAATATTTGTTCTTTTAAGGCTTTTAACTACTAAATGAAGCCCACACTCTTTGTGGTGGGTAATCTGCTTTATTCAAAGTCCACCAGTTTAGATGTTAATCTCTTCCAAAAAGTAAAAATATCTTCACAGAAACATACAGAATAATGTTCATCCAAATATCTTGTTACTACACGGATTTAGTTCAGTGGTTAGAGTGCTTGCCTTGCAAGCGCAAGGCCCTGAGTTCAATCCCCAGCACCAAAAAAAATAAAAAAATAAAAATAAAAGGTATAAAGGCAAGAAACCAAAAGATATAAAGGTAAGGAAATAAAGCTCCCATTAGCCAGGAGGGGGTTCTGAGTAGGGTACCCATGAGGGCACTTTGTCTAGGGGCTTTTAAGGGGTTTAGATGGGAGTTCTGGCTGTTATGTAAGCAATATAATCTCTGCCCTATAGGAGACTGCACACTTCTCAGGGTCCAGCCCATGCAACATAGCAAGAGGGAATTAAGGATGCAGATAGATATAAGGTTGCTCATCAGCTGACAGCAGATGGAAAATCATCCTACATGACCCAGGTGGGCTCCAGTGGTTACTTTATCAAAGAAAGAGGGAGGCTGCAGAATCAGAG
>PVJO010032657.1:0-12958 GCA_004026905.1 Hystrix cristata | reverse complement strand
AGAGAGACACTCATAAAGGGAAAAGATGCAGTAGCAAAAAATGGGAAACTATTGTAATCCACAGGATCAGAACCACATGACAGTAAATGTGTTTGCGGCAAGAGCCTGAAACAAAGGAAGACACAAAAACAGAAAAGTCTAGTTCAAAGATTTGGATTTAACAGCTTTTAAGATACCGAATTCTTTATTAATGTACTAAATACATATTCCTATTGAACGCCTCAGTAAGGAAAAACCCGGATTTCTCTTTCCAGATTTATAGAAGGAAATAAACATTACTGTCCTATTGTGAACTCACAATCAATAACTCTGCAAAAATCCTGAAATCTCTGACCCATGAAAACTTAATAGTTCTAACAGAAAATAGAAGAATGAAAACTTAGGAATAGAGAATTAAAATGCTATCTTTTGGCTCTCCTTCTCCTTAACATTTAAAAGTTCTACCAACAATAGAAAACCTGAAATTGGTTAATTCTGTGCTAGAGCCAAACAAGTGAAGATTTAAAATGCTTTGTATAGATATGTAAACAGAATTTTTGAATAATAGAAAAAAATATGAGAACTAGCTGAGAGAATTCATAATAAAACTATACTTTTTTATTTAATAGAAAATGTCATGGAATTCTGTTCTATTTAATTCAAACAATATTCATTTATATAGTCTGTACATAATTGAAAATTCTCAACATCTTTTTAAATGAAAGATTTCCTTTTGTCTTCAAACTACTTCCTCTAAGTCTTAATCCCTATTTCCATTTTCAGCCAACTTGGATCTAAGCTCAAGGCCTCTAGAAATTATCCAGAGAATAAGTTTGATTAGCCACTGGCATTATCTATATCTTTTAAAAAAAAAAAAAACCAAAAAAGCCAGATGGGACAGATGTAGCCTCCATCCATTCATTCTCTCATGATACTGAGTTTTCCAATCACCAAGAACTAGCTTAGGCCCTCAGGATAAGGCAATGAACAATACAAGCAGCCTGTCCCTCATGGAAAGTAGCCTAGCAGTAGAGACAAATACTGAAGTCATAATTACATCTTAATTCATTTAACCTATTGTTGTTTTAAAACCAGCAGGAAGTACAAAGGTGTTAAAATGTCTACCCGCCTAACACACCTCATTTCTTAAAATTGTTTAAGTGTTTCTCACAGGGACACTACTGACACCTGGTTACTGTTAGTTACTTGTGTTCACCTTTGAACAATACATCACATATCAGACGGCCTCACATATAGTGGATTTACAGAAAGAGAGAGAGAGAGAAAGAGAGAGACACAGACGGAATAAAGAATAAAGAAATAAAACCTGGGGAAAACCAAACTTTTCTGTCATATGTGAAGTTACAGGAAGCACACAAGGAACTGTACAGGTCAACTGGGAGGGACAAAGAGTTTCTACTCTCAAACTGACTTACTCTTTTCCTCCACCACATAGTCGAAGGGCACTATACCTTGCTGAATAGATGACCTGCCTACACTCCATGGTAAAAAGTAGGGTAACATATATAATTGCATTGCTCAGTGCAGGCTGGGAAACTTTATTGACTAAAACTTCATATGACACAGAAAAGTCTTCTTGAATCAGCGTACTCAGAAGATAAAATGTTCCAATATTCTGTGAAGCTAGAAGTAATGTCTTAAACATTATTTCAACAACAGTTGGATAAAAATAAAATATTTTTTCCAGGTGTCTTGTTTATGTTCCATTACAAAAGCTTATTTTCACTGAGTTTCTTACACGATATTTTATTTCCTAATCTGGAATGCAGTATGCTTTTACCTACTGAAATTCCTATAAATATGAGCCTCTGCCTTCCCTATTTATGGTGAAGTAATTGCTTCCTTTTAAATATAGATTTGACACTCAGCCACATCCATGTGAGACATGACCTTTTAGACAAGGCATTGTATATTACCTTTTGCCCAGCATATTTGTTTAATTAAACACTTTTCCAAACAATTTAAACTCTGACAATGTTTTAATACAGAAACATAGCCATAAAGGCATACATAAGTAAAACCTGACTCCACTCTCTCTAGCTATGGGGCTGGGATTTAATCAGTGGTAGAGTGTTTGCCCAGTAAGCACAGGCCCTGAGTTCAATCTCCAACTCCCCCCAAAAATACGATTCCTCTGTAGCTAACAAGTGGAAAAATATGCTGCTCAACAATGAGAATAAAGAGCCATTCTTTCCAGAATACCTAGAGAGCATGTACTATCTCATGGCATTATTTGACATTTATTGAGTGTCAGCAATGTACTGGGGACTAAGTGGAGCAGTGAAACACCCTAAAATTATTTTCTATAGGAAAAAGGGGGAGGAAGTGAACTGGAACACTTGGTCACATTGATAGACCATATCCTGAATTGAAGCTACACAGCAGCGTCAAAGAATGACTTATTTTAAAAGAAAACAAAGCTTGACAACCCCAAGGAGTGCTTAGAAAATACCGTGTGGCTGCCCTAGAAACCCCCTGGACAGAAACAGACCTCTGCTAGCTGCCAGGGCTGACATACCTGGGACCAAATGGGCCTTAGCATGACCTTAAAACTGAAGGCCTGCCTGGGGAGACCAAAGACCAGCACAGTGAAGCCATTATCTAGATGTTCCACCAGAGCAAACATGGCATTTCTAACAAAATCAAATGGAACAAAAACCTGGGGGAACATTCCAATCCTTGGTTTAGACCGTGCCCCAAGGAAATTTAGGAATCTTTTAATTTAGATTTAACCTTTTTAACCTATAGCGATACAATGAACAGGAAAACAAAGTATTGCAACAGATCGGAGCAGTCTCCCTAGGCACCTAAAATGCCATGTTGGAAAGGCCCAGAGGGGGACTCGGGAATTCATATTCTTCCCTGGAGTTTATGTAGGCTAAATCAGGAGGGGTGTGAAATTCACTCTCCTCAAGCACCGAAGTCACTGCAGCTAGTAACAAATCCTTCCATTTATAAAAATCTTAGCACCAAGACACTGTTTAGGATAGCTCAAAAAATCTGATCACCAGACTCATTAAGATCATGGTAATTCACCTGGACAATGAAGGCTTTTTTAAAAAAGGATGTTAAAGGTATCAATTCGCACACACCTCATGATGGAGAGCCACAGAGTGACTGTTTTAAACTTTATAGTGGAAAGCTGAAGTAGGAACTGGATGAGCTCTCACCAATAATGCTGCAATACAAACAACAACGCCTCGAGCAGTTTTTCAGGAACTGGAGCAGAGTACTGGTCAGTTCCATGCAGGGCTTTAAAAATGAACCTAAAAGCATGCCACAGAAACTTGTAAGACCTGACAGCAAACTTAAATGCCTGCTCAAGAAGTTTTAAACCTCTTCACTGCTGCTCTCTTAGGAGCAATTCCAATTAAAGCCACAAGTGGAATTCTTTTTCAATTCCCACAGTTAATGTTTAAGCTTTGGTATCAGAAGCAGCCCTGGATCTGGAGACACTAGACTTGGGTTCTAGTTCTGGTCTGTGATATGAGGAAAGTATTTAACTGTTGCAGATGCTAGTTCCTTAACCTGTAAGGAAAGGAGGACAAACAAGATGATCTTTATGGTTTCAGAAAACCCAAGAAAGCTGTATTTTACACCTACTTTGGTGCCAACTCTGATGTTTACACTAGACCTCTTAACCCAAGTTACTTCATTGCACTTGGGTCTGTTGAGAGAATAAATAAATTGATCCAAAGCACTATCATGGAAGACAGGGATGAAAAATACAAAGCAACAGAGACACTTAGAAAATCTTCTGAACCAATCAAGATTGACCACATCTAAAGGCAAGGAAAGAGAATACTTTCTTTCTCGTAAGATGTTGTCTCAAGAGAAAGAAAAATTAGGAAAATAACTTCAGAACCAAGGTGAGTAGTAAAAAGAATACGGTTGAAGAACAGATTACAGAATTATGCTAAGCATAAGAGCTTTAGATACATGCATGGTTTACCCTCTTGCAGAGTATCAAAATGAGTAAACTTGCATAGTTAAATTTGGTTCAATAAACTCTATGGAGACAAAAACTAATATTTTCATTCTAGGGCTCAATTTACCTTTGAAATTAGCTTCTTATCCAAAAGAGGCTGGCAACAGATTAAGAAACATTTCCCACCATTTGCTTTGATCAACACTACTCCCTCTTTGGCATCATCCTTTCTGTTTCCTCTACATCAGTCCATACCAGGACCCAATGAGAGTCACATTTATGATGCTAACTCTATGCTTGTCACCGAATCCTGTACTCTCTCTTACTTTAGCCCTTAAGTACTGGAATGGACCACACTATCAAGTATTGTGGTTAAATGCTATCCTACCAGCATAACCCAATTATTTCATGTATCATAATCTCTTCTTATTTCTTCACTAATTTCTTGTATTTTCTGTGTTAAGATCAGAGAAAAATGGACTTGTAAAATGCTCACTGGCAGTTGAAAATGGCATCACAGTAAGATCAGACCTTTAATTTCATTTACAGTACCAATACTGAGCTGCAAGATTGACAATGAAGAAATGTTTAATAGATACTTTGCAACTGACAACAGAATAATTATTTGTTGAGAGAATAAATGGGAGAATGAGAGCAAGATCATTCTTTATAAGTGGGTTGTAAAACCTCCTTGTTTGTACACATCCTGAACTCCAGGTTGGTCTTTCAGCACATATTATCACAGTCCTCACCCTTGGCAGAAATCAGAAGGATAGTTTTATATTTCTATGATCTAATGGTATGAAAGGTCACCTCACTTCAATTAGAGGGCAAAATGAAAAATTGAAAAATTCCCTCCTATAAGATATCTAGAGTTAAAAATCATTATTTTAAATGCCTAAGCTTTTTCCACAGTGAATACAATACCTAATTATCTCCTCTCTTCCCTCAAAAAACTAAGAGAAAATACATCTTTTGTCATTTTTGCTACCCTACGGCATCAGTTTCAGCAACCAAAAGGCTTGGATGTTAACGTCCACAAAAGAATAAGAAACAACACCTTGGAATTTATGTGAAAGGTAGAACCTTCCAAAGGTCATATCTTTAGGAAAAAGAAAGAACTGAAAAATAATCAATCCACTAGCAAAGTAAGATGATTGCCAAGTTTGTCCTGCCCAGGTCAGAGATGAAGAGGGTATTAGTAAACTGGAAAATAGTATAAAAAAAAAATCACAGTGAAGTACAAAGGGACACTAAACTATAAACTAAAAAGGGAATACATATATCACATGGAAGATGGGATAAAATGTCTAGCATATGTCTACTAGGAATTTCAGAAGAGAAACGAGAAAGAATAGCAAAGAGACAAAAGTCAAAGTTTTTCATAATTTATGAAAATCATGAATCCTCAGGATTAAGAAACACACTGAATCCCAAGCAGGACACATAAAGCAACACACACACACGTACACGCACGCACGAGCAGGTTGTACTGAAACTTGAGGATACCAAAGAAAAATAGACATTAAATTTAGGCTGACAGCTGACTTCTCAGAAACCAGAATGTAGAGAAATAAACACCTTAACAAGATGAGATAAAGCAATGATCAAGTTATACTTTAACATCCAGTTAAAGAACTACTCAAAAGTGAAAGGCAACATAAAAATATTTCCAGAAAAACACACATCAATGGGAATTATAAGCAAGTAGTAACCATGGCGAACATTTCTAAAAGATGTACTTTGGTGTGAAAAAGATGAACCAAAATAAAATATGGGAATGTAAGGAGAAAAATGAACAATGAAATTAGCAATGATGTCAGTAAATCTAAATAACTGTTGCTTGTATAAGCCAAATATAATATTGACTAAAGCAGTGAAAATTAGAATGGAACTCAAATATCAACAACAATACAAAAATCAGGAGGGGTTTATCAAAGTTAAAGAATCTT
Organism: Hystrix cristata; assembly: GCA_004026905.1. Lineage (NCBI taxonomy): Eukaryota > Metazoa > Chordata > Mammalia > Rodentia > Hystricidae > Hystrix > Hystrix cristata. Next base: position 7,078 of record PVJO010032657.1, on the reverse strand, counting down.
AAGTAATTTTGGAAAGAGTAGAAACACTAACATCCAACTTTAAATCAAATATGAATGTCAAAGTATTAAAGGATATCTAAAAGAATAAAAATGAAGTTTATAACTACAGAACTAATGAAAAAATAAACTGAATTAAATAAAAAAAGGTGGGCAGAAACAATAATAGAAAAGACAGTATAAAGAATAAAATATGATGCTTAAATTATAATTCAAATAAATAAGTGATAATAAAACACTTAAATGGGCTAAGTGCACTAATTGAAAGAAAAAGATCTCACATTAGTTTAAAAATAAACAAATCCACCAGAGAAAGCAGACTTGGGCTGGAGAAGCAGCCCCGCCCACAGGTGAGAAAACAGAACCATGCCTGAAGAGTGCTGCCCAACTAACACTGACTAAAAGCAAACCTATAGAGTTAAATGCAGATAAAAGCAAAAGAATAAATTTGGTGACCCCTACATCTAAATTGAAGAATCAGAAAAAAATACTAGAAAAGTAAACACAAAGAATTAAAAAAAAAGAAGAAGAATTAATACAAGGAAGGAAATAATGAGGAGAACAGGTATTATTGAAATAGAAACAAGGATCAAAAAGTCTAATCCAATTCTGGCAATGGTGATTATTGGAAAAAAAGACAGTACTAGAGATAAAAAATGATACAGCATAAAATTCTAAAAATAAAAAGAAATGTTTAATTCTAGCGTATTTTAAAACAAATAAAATGAACAATTTCCTAGAAAAAATGGAGTTTGTACAAATCAACTCATGGAAATAACAGAAAATCTGAACAAATCTTTAATCTCTAAACATTAAATCACTTGTTAAAAGCCAAGCCTACTTTTCAAAAAAATTTTTCCGGGCCAGATTATCTTACTGGTGATTTCCACCAAACACTCAATTGACAGTTAATCCCTATTTTATACTCAATTAAAAAAGGCTTATTCTCACCTTTAGTTTATGAAGCTAACAGAACTGGATATAAAAACCAGAGAGAGTGCCAAAAAAAGCATTTATGGGCCTATTTGCATTATGAACATTGATTAAAAAAAAAACCTAAGCTTAAACCAGGAATGTATAATAAATAACATAACATCATGACCTAAGTAGCTTGAATCCCCCAGGAAATCAAGGATGGTTTAACCTTAGAAGGTCTATTGGTGTATTTCACCACTTGAACAGATTAAAGAATAAAGATCAATGTTTAAGGTGGAGGTACTGATAAAACTCAACACTCATCCATGATTTGAAAATGAAAACAGAAAGGACAGTAATCAGGAACACAAAGATTCTTCTTAACCTGGTATCAGTTATTTATTTAAAAGTATTTAACCATAAAACTTTTAAAATAATTCTCCTTATGGTTGGAAATAGACAATGATACCCGCGGGTATTCAACATTCCACCAGAGGACCTAGACAACACAGAAAAAATTTAAAGGAATCAAGATTTCAAAGGAAAAGACAATGTCAAATGTGCCTGTACAAACATCCACAAGCTCCCTGAGGTTTCTTGTTTTGGTGACTTTTACTGTCTTTAAAATCTACAGTTGTATTTTATCCAAAAAAAGTGTCCCACAACTGTCTTGTCTTTACACTGTACCACACCATTTTAGAACCTGAACTCCAGGTCACCAAGGATTCAATGAGGTTTGAGTTCCTGTTTGGTATTCTCCTGTCCCACTCTACATTGGGCAAGAAGACTGAGTATACATACGCCTGCCAAAAATTTTAGGATCTCTTGATTCCCCACTACTCTGATAAAGTCATGTAAATAGGACCATGTTTGGCCATAGATGACAGAATCGCTACTACTCGAAGAAGCTTTTATTATTTACCATTTTCTTTTTTTTTTTTTCCACAAACTACTCTCAAATAATACTGAGTGTTCTAAAAATCCCACTTCGGCATTTGGTAGGGGAGAAGTACTTAATTTTCTTTCTCCTTGATTCTTTAAATGGCTTGCTTTTGTGGTTTTTCTAAGTATTTTTGTATTATGAGTCACTCTGAGCAACTGACTGGGAATGTAGAAAGAAGTTGTCTTCTTTTGCTATTCTGATTAACTGTGTGATTGACCTTGGGACCATCATTGAACCTAATCAAGTAACTTCATTCATTGCTAAATAAACATAAAACACAGGCTGGAAACATGGGTTAAAATTAGACCCTGCCACCTAATGACTCACTTTCTTAATAACTTATACAAATTAGGTTTTTCCTATAACATGTCAGCTTGGAAAAAAAATTTCCTTTATTACTTTTGCCTACCTGTAGTCCATTTACATCTGTCTATCCTATACCTTATTACTTCTTCATTTGCTTATTTAACTTTGTTCATTAGTTTTAATGGACAATCATCTTATCCCATGATGATCAGCCCAAGATAAAGTTTTGATATTGTGCATAAACAACAGAAAAGAGGGAGGAACTGCCTCAAGAAAGAGGAACAGAAGGAGAAGGGCACTTAGACAAAGTCCTGACTCAAGTTCCAGCTTCCCCATGTACTAGCACTGTGGTAGTAGGAAAGTCAGTGAACTTCTCTGAGCCTACACTTTCTAAGGTATTAAATGGCAACCACACCACTCTGCCTTTTTATTTATTTATTCTTATTAGTACATGTCTGCAGTACATAATGTTTACATTCCTTATGTGGAGTTGTACATGAACATAACACATCTCCATTCCTTTTCTCACTCCCTTTTCCTCCCTTCCCTCCATCTCTTGATCCTCTTCCCCTTTGAGAAAGATCTATCTTCCTACATCCTATTAGCTATCTTTTATTTTACTCTTTATTTATAATTTGGGTTTCTCATAAGAAAAACAATGTGATATTTAAGTTTGTGCATCTGATTTATTTCATTTAACATTATGGTGTCAAGGGGCATCCATTTTCCTACAAAATATTGAAGTTTGTCTTTCTTTATGGCACAGTACTACTCCATTCTGTGTAAATACCACATTTTCTTTATCCATTCATCTGTTGATGGGCACACAGGCCCCTTTCAAGACTTAGTTATCATTCTGCTTTTTTTTTTTTTTATCATTCTGCCTTTTTAACCTCATGGAAATTTGTTATGAAAACCAAAAATAATGAATGTGTACGGCACTTTGAGAAAATGTAAAGCTTTGGATATTTTTATTCACCTTAACTGAATGATTCTATTCACTGAATTTAGTTATAACCTAAAGGGACAGCCATCCATGTTAGACTGATGCTATTGCAACTATGATAATCATTGAGTAATTTGTAAGTATGTACCCAAAGATAAGGAAACCTTTAAGGCAATAAAATGCAATTTTAAGAATAGATGCAGCATGATTTTGGTGTCCACTGGGAAACCAGGAAGGGATAGTTGAAGGTCTTTCCTATTCTGTCTTAATCTTTTGAAGTCATAACCCATGGTGGAGGTTAAAAATACAAAATAAATGGAAGTAAAACCAGAGAGCTGGCAAAATTCAAGGTGCAAACAAAGAAATATTTGCAAATATGATCCCTGGGTCATGTAGAAATTCAAGGAAAAACTATGAATACAAAGCTTTCTTCATTTTCTTACCTTTGCTCTGTGTTAAAGAGTGCAAATATGTGCTTGCTAGACATAAAGCTCTTTTCCACGTCCCGAACTTTGAGGTTGTCCAGGGGAAGCATGTACTTCTTTTCTTTTTCCTGTCATAAGAGAGAGACAGAGAGGACTTTAATATCTTGAAACATGCTAGTGGCAACACATCACCAGAGCTAGCCAAAACCTGATTATGATATCTTGATACCAAAAAACACTATTTTGATACCAGCTACCAAGGAATAAAAGTTATCTGATACAGGAAACTCCAGTGATTTTCAATACATGAGTTGGAAAAATGGGGGTGGGAGAGGGCAATATACAGGAAGGGCTCAGAGTTGGAGAAAGCACATGATCCTCTATCCTTTCCCCCTCGTGCGGGTCCCCTCAGATGTTTTTAAATGTTAGTTTGATATTAAGAATTTAGCCATCTGTTAATATTTAACAAAAATGTTCTGGTTCTAATTCAATGAGAAACGCCAGATGGATTGCACTTCATGTTTTATTTGCAGCCTAAGCAGTTTTGATAGCCAATGTTGGCAAGGGAGGGGAAGCACAAGGACCCCAGTATAAAATGTCCCCATAGACTACGATAAAGCATGGAAGATACTTCCCTTGTTTGGGTCTAGAATATAACATGAGTCTAGAAAAATTATGATTCCATAGATATCATAGAATTACTGAGCTCTTTGGGGGGAAAGGAGTCCATTAGAAGTACACCAGTATTAACTAGAACAAGTTCTCTTAAAATTAACAATTCTTCAGGTGAATACAGACATTGGAGAGGCAAGGTCTACAAATGAAACCAAAATGGTATTAGTAAAACATATTGAATCCCATAGAATCGCTGGAAACATTTACTTTTAGGAGCTGGTCCAGAAGCAACATCATCACACGTGAAAATGCCTAACAAGCAGGATAATAGGAGAGAGCCAAATACACCACTTAATAAAACTAGTAAATACCTCCTATCAGGAGCATGTTAGCAAAGCACTTATGAAAGAGTGATCCTTTGTACGAGAAAGAGCAGGATCAGAAGAGAGCATGCAGACAGCTCTAGCACTTATTAAACACCTATTAAGGCCTATGGGAAGCATGCGCACCATGAAATGTGTCTAACATAAGTTTTGCTGATCCCACAGCATATACACCACTTCCTTGAGAACGCATTGCGGCTAAGCCTCAGTAGCACGGAGCAGAACTGCTCTGTGCTCTCAAGCCAGCCGCGTGGGTAGTATGTTGTAGTGCAGGGAATATCACTGGCCTTGTGATTTCTTACTCCTAAATTAATCAGGGAAAAGTCAGGCAGAGCACATTGGACGAGCAAAAAGGTAACACTCTACGAAAATAAGGCAGAGGAAAACAGATGACTTCCTTCCAGTTGGAGAAAGCTGGTTGGAGAACAAAATGGCTGTGTTGGCAGACCGTCGAAAGAAAGGGAGCAGAGGAAGCACAGGGAAAATGTGAGAAAGCAAAACACTGTAAGAAGATTCCAATGTTTCCTGTTCAAATGTTAATAATCTATTCGTAGATGCATTCTAAGCAGCAAAACATATAATTTAAGTAAATGATGTATCACAGTTGAGTCCATTTTACTTAAAAACACTGGTCAAACTATTTTAGGACAGAATTCTAAGAGGCCAGATTCTAGACTGAATGAAAATCTATCCAATACATAATCAAATGAAAATGCTTGAGACCCAGGGAACATTTTTCACTGGAAGCTTTTCAATGCCCTAAATTTAAGCAGCTGGGTTTTTTTAATGCACCATCCTATTCAACCTTTTGAAATGATGGATTTGCCTTTTAATGGGAAATCTGCATTTCATTGTAAAGATGGAACACAGTGTTCTTGGCTTATTTTCTATAGAAGTAGGCTTCCTTTTGTACTATATTCTTCAGCACATACTGAAGATTGAAGAGCCAACAAGTTTACGCCAGATATTAAACACTGGAGAGAAACATACATATGCAGACAGGGGAACATGAAAAACGCAGTGTGCATTTCCCCAGGACTCAGTGCCATTTATCCAAGGTTTCTGAGGACACATTGCTAAATTATTTCATAATCCCAAGTTTTTATGACTGACCAAGAAAGAAGAAAAAATATTCAGACTGATTTGTTTAATTACAGTTGTAAGTCAAATAGAGAATTAAATGAAGCAGCAGCAACTCCCAGCAATGAAACAATATATCATGGATATTTTTAAAAATCATGGTGGTTTGGGGAAAGAATTATGTGCTAAAAAAAAAAAAAACCTTCAATCTGGCTAAAACAAAAAAAGAAGCAGAGAGGAAGAAGTACATAAAGAATTATAATTTCCAAAATCCAGTGAGCATTAGCTTAATTAAGAAATTTACTAATTAATCTTTACCAGTCTATTAAATAGTGTAAGAATGTGCTCTCCAGTATAGTAGCTATCAGCCACGCACTGCTACAAACCACCTTAAATGTAGCTAAATTGAGATGTGTGTAAATATAAAGTATGCACCACATTTCAAAGCTCTAGTATGAAAAACTGAATGTGAGCCATCTCATTAATACCTTTAATATTGGTTATATATTGAAATTATAGTATTGTAAATGTATCAGGGTAAAGTATTGTTAAACATACTTTTAAAATTCATCTTTATTCTATTGATGGTTGCTGCTATTCCATGTCAAATGACATGTGTGGCTTGTATTAAATTTCTTTTGACAGCACTGAATCACATGCACTTACAATCTCTTTTCTTCTTCCCATCTAGCCAAACAATTTTCTCTTTTGCCTTCCCTGTTTCTGCTATTGGAGCATCCTTCATTCTCCCAGTCACCCAGCTGGGAAACCCCCCCACCATTTCTGATGTATCGTCTTTCTTCACCTTCTTTATTACGTCAAGATTATGCCATGCGTGTTTGAAGATTTGTCGTAGTTCCCCTATTTAATACACTCCCACCATATCATTCCTGGTCCTTGGCACCCAACAAACCTGTCCTCATAAGCGGACTCCTATTTAGTCTCTTTGCCTTCTAAATTCTCCAACATCACCAGGGAGGGCAATTTTTAAAACACAATTCTGTCAAATTCATTATAGTCCTTCAAAACTTTCAGTAGCTTCCCATTATTCATGGAAGAAAATCTACTAAAATACTTAATGTGACATTTAAAAACACCCACAAATTAGCCCAATTCTGATCTGTCAGTATCTTCCTTTCTCCTTCATAAGAAGTCTCCATTTTACCAAATTCATCTTTGCCAACATTCATTACCCAACTTGAGTAACCCTCTCAACTCCTCTCTAGCACAACAATGTTTTCGTGAGTCCAGATAAAGTTCTACTTTCTGTGCAAAACGTTTTCCTAAGCTTATAACTGTCTGTCTGTCTGCCTGACTGCCTGCCTGTCTGTCTGTCTGTTTCTCTCTCTGTCATTCCCATCTCTTTTCAACTTATACAATAGGCATTACTTATTTCATTCATTTTGAACTAGTTTATCTTATTTGAGATGGCCTAATTTCATAAATGCATTTACAGTTAAAAATTTGT
>PVJO010032656.1:0-12943 GCA_004026905.1 Hystrix cristata | reverse complement strand
CTTGATTTGATGAGGTTGGCTAAGGGTTTGTCTATTTTATTTAATCTTTTGAAGAACCAACTCTTCCATTTATTGAGTCTTTGTATCATTTTATTAGTCTCAAATGCATTAATTTCTGCTCTGGTCTTTACAATTTCCTTTCTCATATGGGCCTTGGGTTTATCATGCTCTTTTTCTAGAACCTTGAGGTTGATCATTAAGTTATTTATTTGAGCTCACTCTGTTTTTCTGATATGGGCATTCCCAACTGTAAACCTCCCTCATAGGACTGCTTTCGTTGCATCCCGTAACTTCTGGTATGTCATATTATCCTTATCATTTAATTGTAGAAACTTTCTAATTTCTTCTTCAATTTCATTTGTGACCCACTTGTTCAAGAGGATATTGTTATGGTTTGTGACTAAATGTTCCCCCAAAGCCTCATGTGGTAAGAGATAGCTGGATCTAGAGTGTGTGATTACTAAATTAATCCACTGATCGGTTTGGCATGGTTCTGCTGGGATCAAGAATGTGACACTAAGATTAAGGGTATTAGGATTAAGGGTGGGAGTATTGCCCACTCTAAAGCCAGGTAGCCTGGATAAGATATAAGATACAAGAAGAAGCTGGTTAGCTGCTTGTTTGCATCTCTTGCTTGCATTGCTTGCTTGCATTCCTTGCCTACCTTGCTGACTTCTGCCTGTCTGCCATGCACCCCCTGCCTTGGACCCAGCTGACTGCGGACTGAAACCTCTACAAACTGTGAGCCAAATAAACCTTTCTTCCCCTAACTTTGGGTGTCGGGTATTTTGTCCCAGCAACGAGAGAAAAGTAACTAACACAGAATTTGGTACCAGAGAAGTGGGGTCATTGCTGGGACTATACTTGACCATGTGGTTCAGGAGCCTTTGGAGCTGTGGAAGGGGAAAAGTTAGGAAAGATGTGGAAATGTCACCTACAAGAGACGCCCTGGAAAACATTCGTAGGTTGATAGCAGGAGATTCTGGTCAGAGCTCAGAAGATCAGAATGCTAAGAGGAAATCTGCCAGTACAGACCAGTCTTGGGAGGTTTCTGCTGGGAAGAAGGACTGCATTGGTTGTTGGACTCCAGACCATGTATGTCATGGCCTGGCAGAAGGTTTGTATGAATTTTGCTTGTGTCCAGAGACTTTGCCTGAGACTGAGATTAAGGGCGGCAGACTAATTAATCTTGCAAAAGCAATTTCAAGGCAGTCTAATGTTAAGGTGGTGGCATGGCTATTGTTGGGGGCTTTTAGCCAGATTTATGTTGAAAACCAAGAACAAAGAGCCCAACAGAATGATTCAAAATGTTGTGAGTTTGCGCATAAAGGAAGCACCAGTAAAGTTGTGGCCTGCAAAGATAGAATGAAAGAGAGACTTGTTGCTGAAGAAACCAGCAAGAAAAAGCTGGGTATTTCAGAAGATGAAAGAAAAGATGGCCCAAGGGCATCACAGGAAACAGCAGGACTCCAGCCTTTGCAGCCTCGGAGTTGGAAACGTGAAAGATTTTGCTTTGAGAAGAACGCCCCAGAGCGCCACATTCCAGAATGGCGGCGGCCTAGGGAAGTTGTTCCTCGGGATTTGGTTCAGAGTGCTCAGCGATCCAGGCACATGACCACCACAGACAAACAAGAAGGAAGCCTGGTTTCTGCTCCAGCTGGCAGCAGACCCTGGCGTCATCCTCGTGGCCCTGGCTTTAGGTTCATGCAGAGTGCAAGAGTTGTGGGGTCAGGAAGGCTTCCACCCAGATTTCAGAAGAAGGCCTGGGAGGCCAGGCAGTGTGCCCCTGAGAGGGCAGTGTGTGAAGCCAAAGGTGCCCTGGAGACCCCAGAAGTTTGGAGAAGCCAGGAACATGGGTCTCCTGAGGAAAGCTGCAAGAAGGGAGCAGAACCAGCCCAAGACAGAAGCCGTGGGAGCTACCACCACAAGAAGTGCTATGGGGCAGAGCCACCCAAGCCCCTTGGAGTTCAGACTTCACCACAGATCACCTGTGATGCTGCACATGAAACTAGAGGATTTAATGTTTGCCCTGCTGGATTTCAGACTTGCTTTGGTCCCATTCCTTTTTATACCTTTTGGACTGGAAATGTTTATTTTGTGTAATTGTATGTTGGAAGTGTTTGACCTTCTTTTCATTGTACAGGGGCTTGCAGCTAAGAGTTTGCCTTAAATCTCAGAGGAGACTTTGGATTTGGACTTTTCAGCAATGCTGAAACTGTTAGGACTTTGGCAACTCTTGGAGATGGACTAAATGCCTTTTGCATAAAGGGCTATGCATGAGTCTTTGGGGTCCAGGGGCGGAATGTTATGGTTTGTGTCTAGATGTCCCCCCAAAGCCTCATGTGGTAAGAGATAGCTGGATCTAGAGTGTGTGATTACTAAATTAATCCAGTGATCAGTTTGGCATGGTTCTGCTGGGATCAAGAATGTGACACTAAGATTAAGGGTATTAGGATTAAGGGTGGGAGTGCTGCCCACTCTAAAGCCAGGTAGCCTGGATAAGATATAAGATACAGGAAGAAGCTGGTTAGCTGCTTGTTTGCATCTCTTGCTTGCATCGCTTGCTTGTATTCCTTGCCTACCTTGCTGACTTCTGCCTGTCTGCCATGCCCCCCTGCCTTGGACCCAGCTGACTGCGGACTGAAACCTCTACAAACTGTGAGCCAAATAAACCTTTCTTCCCCTAACTTTGGTTGTCAGGTATTTTGTCCCAGCAATGAGAGAAAAGTAACTAAGACAGATATTATTAAATTTCTATGTGTTTGCATAGTTTTTGTGGTTTCTTTTGACATTTATTTCCAACTTCATTTCACTATGATCCCATAGGCATGGGATAATTTCAATTCTTTTGCATTTACTTCAGCATGTTCTATGAGCTAGTCTGTGGTCAATTTTGGAGAAAATCCTATGTGCTGCTGAAAAGAATGTGCATTCTGTTGTTGTGGGGTGAAATAGTCTATGGATTCCTAAGTCTGTTCAAAGTTTGGATTCAGCTCTGATATTTCTTTGTCAATTTTTTGTCTAGTTGATCTGTCTATTTGTGACAGAGGGGTTAGGGATTCAGTTCAAGTGGTAGAGCACTAGCCTAGCAACCACAAGGCCCTGAGTTCAATCCCCAGCATTCTCCTCCACTGAAAATCAAAGCCGCTATTTGTGACAGAGGGTCATTGAGGTTCCCCATTAAAGTTCTATTAATGCTTCTCTGATTTTTCATGTCCATTAGTGTTCGTCCATTATGCAGTTGTGTGTGCAAGTATTTGGTGCATATATATTTATGATTGTTATCTCTTCCTCTTGGATTGTTCCCTTGATGAATATGTAGTGCTCCTCTTCATCTCTTTTGATGAGTCTTGGCCTGAAATCCATTTTGTCTACAAATAGAATAGCTACTTCTGCTTTTTTCTGGGTTCCTGTTACATGGAGTATTGTTTTCCACCTTTGACTTTCAATCTGTGAATTTTGTTTCACAATAAATGTGTTTCTTATATGCAGCATATAGTTGGATCTTTTTTTTCTTGACCCATTCTATAAATCTGTCCCTTTTGATTGGTGAGTTGAGATCATTCACACTGATGGTTACAACTGATAGGTGCTGATTTATCCTTATCATTATATTATTTTCCTCTTGTTGGTTCATTTTCTCCACCATCTTAATTGCTTGTCATGGCTGGTGGACTCATTCTATTGGGATTCTTGGAATGTTTGTCTTCACTGTCTCTTTCTATAGTCTCCTTCAGAAATTTTTGGACTACTTGTTTGGTGGTCATGAATTTCTTCAGGTGTTCTTTATCATGGAAGTATCTTATTTCTCCATCAATTTTGAAAGATAATTTTGCAGGCTACAACAATCTGGGTTGGAGGTTGTTTTCCTTTAGGGTTTGAAATACTTCACTCCAGGATCTCCTTGACTTAAGGGTTTGTGTTAAATCTGCCATGATACTGATGGGTTTTCCTTTATAGATGATTTTCTTTTCTCTAAGAGCTTTTAACAGTCTGTTCTTCTGTTGAATTTCTGGAATCTTGACTATCATATGTCTTTGTGTATTTTTTTTTAATCATGACTGTTTGGAGCTCTATATGCTTCACTTATCTGTAGGTCAATTTCTTTTTCATCCTTGGAACATTTTCTGCTATTACTTCTGTGAACACCTTTTGTATGTCTTTTGTGCCATCTTCTGATTTTTCATTCCAATTATTCTTATAGTATTCTTCTTTGCATCATCTAGCAGCTGTTGGATTGATTTTTCACGGACCCTTGCTATTTTTAAGAAGTCTTTCATTTGATGATCACCAACTGCAACTCTGTCTTCTAAATCTGACATTCTTCACATAGATTGATTCTGTTGTGTATACTTTCAATAGAATTTTTACTCTCCTGCATATCTGTTTGAATTCATTTTATAGAATCCAGTTCTTTCTTATGTTGGGCATTCTTGGTTTCCATGTCTTTCCTAAGCTCCTCTATTGCTTTTTTAAATCTGTATCTACTGTAGATTCGCTATTTCCTTCGTTATGGTCATCATCTCTTTAATTATCTGCGTAATGATTTCTGGTTTTTTTTTTCCCAAGAAACTTATTCATCTGTGTTACTACTTTCCCCTACTACCATATCCAGAAATTCAGCTGGATAGGATTTCTTCTACCTCAGAGGTCCCTTGATTTGCCTTGGGTGAGTTGGGGTGGTGGATTGGATTGCATCTTATTTCTGTGTTTTGTCATTTTCTTTTTTGTTTGTTTATTCATTTTCTGTGTGGAGGCTTGTAAATTGCTTATGGTAGATAGTTTTATTACTAGTATCAAGGCCTCTTAAAGAAATGACTACTTTTCAGAGATGTCTTTTATGCTTAACTGCATTTTGGCCTTTGAGTCTGTCCCAAGGTCCTGTCTCTTCTGTTTATTAGGGATGGAAGGTGGTGGTCTGTTTGGTCTAGCTGCCAGTTGTTTGGTACTGGGCTATAGTATTGTTTGTGACCCCCAGACAATCCATGTATTGGCATACAAGGAAGATCATCTGATCACAACAGCTATGTCACCCTGGCTAAACTAGTACAATCAGTAATAACAACAACATCAAACACAAATTGGAAAAGGACAAACTGTGATGACTAATAATTGGCCAACTTGAACCCTAGGTACAAGAGTTATAGTTATATAACAAGATCTAAACCAAATCAGGAAATTATAGTAAATATTCACTCAATAGAGCAATTTTACGCCAAGGGGAGAAAATTTAAAAGTGAGAAGAGGAAAAAATAGAAAAATCAAAAGAAGAAAAAAATTAGAAGCAAGGCTGAAGGACAAGGGAAGATTTCCCAAGCCTTAGGAAATTTGTGAAAAAGACAGAAGAGAAGGAAAGGAGGAGAAAACAAAAAATAAGAACAGAAAAAAAAACTAAAATCAATGCTCACACTCACAAAAAAGCAGTAAAAACTCAAATGAACAAAAATTTTTAAAATACCAAAGCAAAGAAAAAAGAGAAATCTCTTGCAATTTCAAGCCTGTGGTTATCTTCTGAGGTCTCCAGTTTTGTAGCAATGTCCAATTCAAGGTGTGACTCCACTCTCACTTATAGACAAGAGAGGCAGCCAGATCCCAGATCCATGCAAGATAATTCCAGCAAGCTGGCAGTAAGGTTAGAGCAGTGTGCTATATTGGTACTTTCAAATTTATAGATATTCAGACTGAACCTGGCCTCTGGTCATGGGGTTGGGGTCTGAGTCAATCAACTATTTACACTCTGGTTGTCTCTTGCTGGCCTGACCACGGCTCCCTGACCATGGACATCTCCCATGGATGTGCCTCACTCAGTCACTGTGTGAGTTTAACACTGGAAGCCCTGAGGTGAAGCCAAGCTGTGGCTTCTCTGAGTCCCAGGTTCAGTTGCCCCCTCCCTAAAATGGTGTCTCCATGGGATATGGCAAATGCTCTGAATGGAGTCATTCACCAGCTGTTGTAGTCTACATTTATGGCACCATCTTACTGGTGTGTTTCTCCCTGAAAGCCTCTGGAGTCACTCGCTTTCACTGTGCCTCTGTAGATTAAATCTTCCTTTCCCTCAACATGAGCCTAGAGCTGGGGAGAAAGTACAGATAGGCTCTTCCTTTTTCTGCATTGTGATCTGTCTCTTCAGTTTCTCTGTAAGCTCCAATTTTCCCTTCAGCTCCTTCCTGGGTCCCTGGTATCTACCTTCCTCCTTCTTTTCTTCCCCAAGTTGTTATTTTCCAGTGTCTCTCTCCGAATTGTTGTGAACACTCATTTCTCTGTCTCTCAGCTCCTCATTCCACCAATTCATTCATCCAGTGTTTTGAGTTTCTTTGTTTCTTTTCTTTCTCTCTTTCTTTTTCTTTTTTCTGGTACTGAGGTAGGAGATTAAACCCAGGATAAACTGGACAGACAAACAACTGAGTAGGATATTGCAAAGCCATAAAAACCCAGAGCACATGCACAGAAAACAGGCTTCAAGATGACAGGACAGCTCTTGAACACTGTACATGGAACCAATAAGAAAGCAATTTTTCAATTTCTCGCTTGAATCTGGTGCTATTTGCAGGATCAGTCAGAAAACTTATTTTCAATCTTTCATTTACACCTGGTAGGAAGCCCAGTGAGTCTTTGTTGTTTGTCTGTTTGTTTCTTTGTTTCTTTGTTTTGTTTTGTTTTGTTTGTTTTTTGAGACAGGGTCTCATTATGTAGTTCAGGATGGCCTTGATGGCAGTCCTGCCTCTGCCTCCTGAGTGCTAGAATTACAAGTGTGCACCACCTCACCCAGTCTCCAGCATGTCTTTTGATATGGCATGTCAACACCTGGTCCCAGGGCAAATGTGTTTTTGATAGGACAACTGTCCCAATGTCTGATTTACATGAAAGAGAAGCCAATCCAGAAAGTTCAGATTAAAAAAAAAAAAAACCTTCCTCTTGTCTTTGGGGCTGTTATGAGTCTATTCATTGGCCCAATTTTTTCACTCTGCAGAGTATACCACTTTTCTGTCATCAATAAGTGCACACCTTTGCTACCTTTTCTGTGTGTCTTGTCCAATTCTTTGTTCAGGATACCAAAAACCCAGAAAGAATCCCCCTGGGACTAATCATCTGGTAACATTTCTTTTTTTAGTATATGTGCTGCCAAAGGGAGCACAGCTGGTAATATTTCTTAATGAGCCAGCCAGGAGGTAAGACCTTAGTATAGGTAGAACATCAAGGGCTTAGGAAATCACTTTCTTCATCCACTTGAGCTCAGGCAGCACCCTAGGACCATTCTATGTAACTCCAGAACCAAAATACATGCTCCCTTTTTCCTCTCCCTTACTCTTGAGCTGGAAAGTCTGATTTGTCTGTGTGGCATGCGTGTGCCTTTTCTGCATTCTGGCATCATTACTCTGTTCATGACCTTCAATAAATGTAGTTGCTTTTCTTTCACCATTGAGTGTACACGTTGCAACTCTTTGGTTGCCATACACAAGAGCTTGGAATCTCTTTTGGATCCACCAAGCGGTAATAATCCCTTTAAGGAAATTGTTTTCTCTCCTCTCTTTCCCAGTTTTGTGTCTTTGTGTTATTGGATAGGTTCCGATATTCCTGGGTTATTCCCCTCCTCAAGCAAAGAATTGAATGAGGGGGGCAAAAAGTAGTTCTAAAGTTTTATTTAAAATTATAGAAAAAAGAAGGAAAGGAAAGTTGGGCATATCAATAGATACAGCAAAATGTGTACCAGGCCTAAAAGGCACGGTAGGGGTTACCATGAAAAAGGCATGATAGTGGTGGTGCTAGGTACACAGACACCATCTTCCATGGGAGGGAAAAGGGCGAGCTCCTTCCCTGGTTGTGCGGTACAAAAGAAAAAGGTCTTGCTTCCAGTGTTGCTTCTATTTATCCATGTAAGAGGGGTGGCACTTGAAATTGGCACCTCAGGCTGACGTCAGGTCCAGGCCACTCCCCTGGGGCTGACGTTGGGTCCAAGCCGCTCCTCCAGGTCACGTTCCCTTGCCAGCCAGCCTTAGCCATGCCCTAGTCCTACCTCATATCCCCCTGAGAGACGTAGATCCCCTTAATTCTTTATGGGTTGTTGAGGGGCTGGAGGTCTCATCTTCTGAAGCTACTTCCTGCTGGATGGGGCGTAGACCCTACCTACCAGGGATCATCTCTCCTAATCTTCCTTAGAATATTGTGCCTTGCTGGCTGGGCTGAGGAAAGAAATACCTGTCAGGAGGCAATGAGAAAATAGTTAATAACCTTCATTGTTAGCCCAAATGTGGGGAGTAGGTCAGATCTTTTATGTCTTTTCTTGTAGTAGCATTAGTGCTTTGTGTTTTCAAAAAGAAACCTTAAGTCTTCTAGAGCCTCACAGGAGTAACTTACTCCTTCTTGGTGACCTTGTTCTTCTGACAGGTCAGGTGGAACTAGCTTCAATCTAGAAAGATGAATCCAGTTATCTATTTCTGTCATCTTTGCTGCAGTGGGTGTGGCAAGGATGACTGAGAAAGGGCCTTTCCACTTTGGGTTTAACTGATCATCAGGTGTTCCCTCCAGGTTTTTACAAGCACTTGGTCTCCAGGATGGACAGTAAGTCGTCCACTTGGGCTAGGAGCTGGCAGAACTTTGTTCCCATATGCTTGAGAGAATTGTATATGGGTCTGCCACTAAAGGATGGATTGGGATGACAGCCTCGTTAGTGAGGCAGAGGTCTTGTACCATCCAATATTCTCCTGAGAGCTTAACTATAGGGAGAATAGGAGAGTTACAAGGAGACTGGCAATACTTTAGAAGGCCATATTTGAGAAACTTGTCTATGAGAGGCTGGAGACCTTTACGTGCCTCTTCTCTGATTGGATATTGCCTCCAATTAGGAAACCGGTTGGGGTCTTTCAGTCTAATAATTACCAGTATAGCAGAATGGGCCTTTCCAGATATCCCATTATACCATGCAGCAGGACCCACTTGTTGGCTAATTTGGTCAAGCTGATCTGTTGTAGTCTCAACAAGTAGAATCTGTTTTGGCCTAGGCTAGGACTTGAGAATCACTCCTAATTTAGCTAGTAGATGTCTTCCCAGTAAGGGAGCAGAACACCTCAGGACAATTAGAAATTTGTGGCTAAATATTTGGGCTTCAAATTGGTATGTCAGAGAAGGAGTAAAGAAATTCTTCCTCGAGATGCCATCGACACCAACTATGGCTACAGACCTAGAGGAGAGTCATCCAGAGAAAGAAATCAAAACAGAATGGCTTGCCCCTGTATCAATAAGCAGTTGAATTGTCTCACCCATGAAGACTGAGTTTACCCAGGGCTCCTTGGAAGTGATGGCAATGTCCGTGGACAGGGGCATTGCAGGCTGCCCTGGGCCCCTTCACTAGTCTGGGTTGGCAATGAGGGCTTTGACTGGGAGCGAGGACAGTCAGCCCTCCAGTGCCATGAGTCAGAGGCTTTATTTGCCTCACACATGGAGTAGGGCCCAGAAGGTGGCTTGGTGCAATTTTGTGCCCAGTGTCCAGTCTTCTTGCACTTGAAACAGGAATCTTTTCCTCGGTAGTTTTTGGGGGTTTTGTTAGACAACCTGGGTGAATTTAAAACTTTATCAACTGCAATAGCTAGGACAGTAGCCCTTCTTCTTTCTTCCCCCTCTGGGTCCTGATTGTTGAATACAGAAAAGGCTGTGTCCATCAATTGGGTCATAGGTGTCTGGGGTCCCATTCAGAGCTTTTGTAACTTACACCGAATATCTGGGGCCAATTGTGAGATAAAGTAGTGCCAGAGGAGAATCTCTCCCTCATGGGAAGATAAATCCATATTAGTAAATTTTCTAAAAGCCTCTGCCATTCAGTTGCAAAACGTAGAGTTTTCTTCTGGATCTTGTATAATGCAACCCACCTGATCAAAATTAACAGCTTTTTTAATGCACATTTTCATTCCCATAATAAGAGCAGATATCATTTTAGACCTCTTTTCTAGTCCCTCTCGAGTATTATAAACCCAGTTTGGGTCTGTTGGTGGAAGAATAACATTTGCAGGGTGAGTTCCTTCCCTATCTAAAGTAAATTGCTCATTTGCATAGTTTCTAGCCTCTTGTAAAATTCTCTGTTGTTCATCTAGAGTACAGCAGTTGGCCAAGATATATTGAACATCTCGCCATGATAAATTGAAAGCAAGTGTCAAGGTCTAAAAGCCATCTGTAAACTTACTGGGGTCCTCGGACAATTGGCCTAAGCGCTCTTTACACAGTCGAATGTCTGCAACTGAAAAGGGAACTTGTATTTGAGTATTTCCCCCTTGCTCTGGAATTTCTCTCAGAGGCAGCATAAGTTGTGAACTAGGGTGGTAAAAGGCACCACTTCAGATTTTTCCTGCAGGACTCAAAACTGCCTGAGAAGCATAAGAGGGCTGAGGACCATTGGATTCCCTTGGGGCACTAGGCTCTGGGGGAGTTCCTGAATCATTTGGAGTGAATGAGGTTGATTTATCTAGGTGAGGGTTATATGGGGGAGGTCTAAAAGACCTCCCAGTATCAAACAGATCAGAGCAACCCATATCCCCCTGAGAGACAAGTGGGGGCCCCAGGACAGGGTCATCTAGGATATCTTCTTCCTCCTCACGGGCCACTCTAGATACTATAGTCTTTGAACCTTCCCTTCTATAAAGAGTTATAAAAACCTGAACATAAGGCATTTCATTCCACCTTTCATGTTTTAAGCAAAAATGCCATAACTGGAGAATAGTCTCATAATTCAAAGCACCATCCTCTACCCATCTCTCGCCGCTCCCAGTTCATATTGGACCCAAACCATATTGCAATAGAGAATAAGTAATTCATGCTTTAGGTGATCTGGGTCGAAATTGTTCCAATCTTGAAGGATATGGCCCAATGGTGACGCGGGCAGAACTTATGTCACAGTAAAGTCTAGTAGATGCCCGATCTGCTTGTCTTGGGATCTATAGAGAAGGAATTAGATCTGCACTCCTTAAGGAGGCATCCCTGCCTAAGGAAGAGATCTAGAGCCAGCCCACAAGGTGTGCACTCCCTTGTGTGGCCGAACAAAGACTAGATGGAAGTCTCCATCCGAGTGATGACGCACCTTCTTCCATTGAGAAAGCTTTAGACTTCTTAGAAACCTTTAAACTCCTTAGAAACCTTTAGACTCCTTATTTAGACCCATTGACTCACTAGGAGAAGGGGGAAAGCCACTTATTGGCCTTACCTAGTCCTAATTCCCTAGAGTAATGGTGGAACTTCCCCAAGTAAAGTTCCCTTAGTCCCCTCATTGAGCCCCTTGGTGGCTCAACTAGCCTTAGAAATCAGATAGGAAAAATGTCTTGCATTTATTACAACATAAATACTAAGAACAGGGATGGCTCTGTAGTTATAACTTGCAGTACTGGTAAAATTTCTAAATATTAAAACACGGTTCTGTTTAATTATCAGGCATTGATCTTTAACTTAACTATACTTAAAAGGGGAGTATAAAAACCATGTGAGGATGACCTCAGGTAAACTCTTAGGGTGGCTAAGGTACCAAGTTTTAGTCAAAAGCCTTGAGATTTTAAAACGGACAAATTTTTCTTTGCATCTCGTTTTCCCCCAAAGCTGTGGAAAAAGCTTAGGCCCCCAGCAGGGATATGTGCAGATTTCGTATCTATCAATCCCCCTACATTCATCTGGGGTCATAGCCGGAGGTGACTGCAACTCAGATTCGAGCCTGTGTATCACCAAAATAAACCACTTTGAGTTCTTAAAGAAATAGCACATACTTTTCTGCCTGCAGAAAGAAAGACAAAAAGAAAATTTCTTCAGTACTCTATAACCCCTTATGCTGTTTAAAATTAGAGGCTTAGCTTGTAAGACCAGTCATTTAAACTTGGTAATAAGATAGAAAGGAAAAGGAAAAAGAAAAAGAAGAAAAAAAAATGGTGGTGATTGTTTGTGCCTGCTCAGTAAAACTGAGTCATGGTACAAGACAACATGGTTGCAGACCACATGGTAGCACAACAGGGCAACGAAAATGGCTGCCGATCACATGCCAAAGTAGCACAACAAACAACATGGCTGCCAACCACATGGCAGCCACAAAAAGCAAACAAGATGGCTACCCTCTGCATGGCATGGCATTCCAGCTAACAACGTGACTGTCAATCACATGGCAAAGTGGCCCAGCAAACAAAATGGCTGCTAACCATGTGGAGTAGCAACACAGCATAACAGGGGTAAAATTCCAGTTAACACGAAAGCCGAGAAAAGAAAGGAGCCACTTATAAACCAGGTTCCATGGTGGAACAACAATGACCAAAACACAAACCAAAAGAGAAAATCCTCCCCAAACTAAGTTACACAGAATCCAGGTCAATTTCCAATTAAAAGCAGCAGTAAGGTAAAATAAGCACGTGGGAAACAGAGGCACAACCAAACACAAGTATCCAGTAAAAAAAACAATTGCTACATTTCCTTCCCCTTTCCTCATTGCCATAAAAGTAACAAACTGCTCTTGGAGCGCCTTGGGACCCATCCCTTGTGCCTCCGGCCTAGAGGAGAGAAAGAGAGAAGGAAAGAGAAAAAAAGGAATGAAACGTCTGGAAGCGAAAGTGCTTTTGCCCCATTTGGTTTCATCCTACCTTGTTAGGTCCCTTCGTGGTCACCAAAATGTTATCAGGTAGGTTCCAATATTACTGAGTTCTTCCCCTCCTTGAGCAAAGAATTGAATGAGGGGGGCAAAAAGTAGTTCTAAAGTTTTATTTAAAATTATAGAGAAAAGAAGAAAAGGAAAGTTGAGCATAATAATAGATACAGCAAAATGTGTACCAGGCCTAAAAGGCACTGTAGGGGTTACCACGAAAAAGGCATGATAGTTGCTATTAAAAAGCTTTTGCACCGCAAAAGAAATCACCAATAGAGTAGGGCGAAAACCCACAGACTGGGAAAAAATCTTTGCTAGCTATCCATCAGACAAAGGTCTAACATC
>PVJO010032655.1:0-12945 GCA_004026905.1 Hystrix cristata | reverse complement strand
CCGAAAGATCCAATCACGGGCTAGGGGCCCACGGCAGTGTCTCATGTAAGTCTGTGCCTGCACTAAAAGGCTGAAGAAATCTATACTAGAGCCGGGTACGACGCTCACAGTGGAGAAGACCACCAACCCCCACCCCCAACACACACACAAAGCAAACAGCAGCCATCCCCAACAACAGCAAGGGCCCGAGCTCCTTCTGTGATGAGGACAGCTGAGTTCCCTTCAGGAGAACCAGCCACAAGAGAGCTTCTCCGGGGAAACAGCCCGCGCCTGTCTTCTGCTCCCGTTCTCCTTTACCGTGTGCCAGCAACGATCCTCAGGTGGATCCTCTACGCCCAGAACCCACCAACTCAGTCCAGCTGGGTGTTCCTGCTCAAGTTGACCACAATAAGTCCACCACAATCCACCCCCAGTCCACTTGATAACAAAACATGTTTCTAAAGAAATGGAGACCACAGTCTCCCGCAGCAGATTTGTGACAAGTTAATATTTCTTGGTCTATTCAGATTTACATTAACAATACAAATCTTACTGCACTCATTTCCACACCAGAAACAAACATTCAAAGGAATCTCAACACTGATTATAAACAGGTGTCCAAAAACTACAACTCTACATGCTTTACAACTCTGCTCTGTCTCTCCTGCACACTCTACTTTTAAAATAGTTTACAAAGTACAATATACCAATACAGTAGATCCACATTAAAAAATATGGCTTTAAAATTTTAAACTCTTGGTTTCCATTAACTTTAACAACAGAGCATAGCGACATTACGCCCCAGAGGATCTCCTGCACCCCAAATACACGCTTCCCTTCTGGTAAAAGGCGTCAGGTAATTTTTCCCATTGTCCTTTTTCTTCTCCACAACCACATTCTCCTCTATTCATCCTTGTAGTTCACAGCTCCCCTCTGGCCAAATGCTTCAAGTCACTGCTAGCACTCCACTCTTGATTTCCAACATAGATCTGGCCAAAAGCCCTCAACAGTAACTATGCTGCCGTCCCAACACCACACTGCACTGAAATTTTTCTGCCACACGGGCAATATCTCCAAACACAAGCAAAATGCACACCAACCTCTGCCAGAGCACACGTATACCGCCAGGGATCCAGCAGCCAACGCAGTCTTTCTCAACAGAGGCCTCCCAAGCCTTATCCTAACCAGCAGCATTTCTATCAGTTACTCTGGTTTGCCACGCTCTGACCACAGCCTCCCATATAATAAGTTTGGAGCATTCTAGGGCTGCCTCTTCGGCTGGTCTCTCAAAACCTTTCCAAATTAATTCCAAAGGCTCTTAAGCCACATGGCCAGGCAACATCACAACAAGGACCCCACTTCTCCAGTACTGATTTCTTGTATTAGTTAACTTTCTAGAGTCAATGGTTTGCAAGAGAGCAGATTTAATACAGGACATGTACACATTAGGACATTCACACATTCACACACACACACACACACCCCAAATGCACAAAGAGTGTAGAACACCTAGCTATGCACTGGAGACCCGACAGATCCAATCAAGGGCTGGGCGCACACAGCAATGTCGCATGTATGTCCATGTCTGCACCAAAAGGCTGAGGAAATCTATACCAGAGTATGACACTTACCACGGAGATGAAGACCAGAGCTCCCCTAAAGCAAACAGCAGCCATTCCCGACGACAGCAAGGCCCCAAGCTCCTTCTGCGACCAGAACAGCCAAGTTTCCTTCAGGAGAACCAGCCACAACAGAGCTTCTCCTGGGAAACAGCCAGCACCTGTCTTCTGCTCCCGTTCTTTACCGTGTGCCAGCAACGATCCTCAGGTGGATCCTCTACGCCCAGAACCCACCAACTCAGTCCAGCTGGGCGTTGCTGCTCAAGCTGACCACAATAATAAGTCCACCACATCCTGTCTCTAAAAACAAACAAAAAATTAACCCACTAAGTAATAACTATCATTCACTTATAACATTATTTCAAATCTTGTTTGTATATACACATATAAAATGTGTATTTTAAAATGTGTATCATAAAATGTATACACATAAATGTATATACATTTGCACCCTCACACATGGGCCATGTCCAGGTAGCATAAGAGACCCTGGCGCATCCTTTGCGCTGACCAATGTCTGTGAGCAGAGTGACCCCCAGCTTACCTGTCCCTCCTCCCACTGGCCAGTCCACTTTCCAGCCCTCGGAAGTCAGGCTCCAGTCCTGTGGCCCCACCACGTCTTTCTAACTACGCATGCTGAGGAAGCCCGCGGGGCTGGAAGAGCAGGCAGAGCCTCTGGCCTCTGCCACCTTGGAGAGACTGGGGGAGTGGGACTCTGAGCACCTCTACGACTGTCTTTCATATGCCTTTATTCCTCACATGTGAATAGGGAGCTTAAGAATCAGGCAACATTTTTGGCTTGCTCTTGTAAGAACTTGTATCTTAGGCTGTCGGGATAGTTCAGAAGCAGAATAAGTGACCAGCATGCACAGCCGGGCTCTCGCATTTGATCCCTAGTTCCATAAAATAGAAGCAAAACAAAACCTAAAACTTGCATCTTGGCTTGGCACTGGACTTAGGAATATTATGTTTTATCTCAAAGCTTCGGTTGAAATTTTTTTTTTCTCTATTCTCTACCTATGGGGAGTCTTAAATTAAGGAAACCTCCTGACTGTACAGAGAGGACATGCCCACATTTTGAGGGACATTGAAGGGTCTTCCAATCCTGGTCCACACTTTCTTCTCCCAAGGAGAAGCTATCCCAGATACACCCCTGGGACTATTGCTTGACTTTGGAGTAGAATCCAACATCATGCTCAGCAGATTTTGCATGGATACAGTGATACTAATAAATGTGCTAACTTGGACAAGTGTCTGTGAACATTATAAATCATGTTTCATCAGCAATCTGTCATGATCAACTGTAGTTGACTTACAGCCCAAGAAAAAAGAATGGAATCAACATTGTTTCCCTGCAGAATTCTTGTTAGGCTGTTGCTGTTTCAAAGACTTCTCGTGTCTCAATATGGTACCATCCATCTTGACTAATGGCAAAATTCCACCCACAGGGTTTTACAAAAGCCAAAAAATTTGTCCTCATCGTCTATCTGAATATTTTCTACAAAGCTGTGTCCAAAATACTATCTCCGAACTACCAATCTTCTTTGTGTTTATCTGCATAGTAGATGGCAGGCCGTCAGTGATTTCTCTTTTTTCCTGTTTGCTGACAAAATTGCACATAAAGATATTTTCCATGCTACAAGAGGAAAATATCAAAGTTGTATCGGGTAATGAGAAAACAGTTGTTCACAGGGAAAAACAAAAGACTCATAAATAAATAAATAGCAGTTATTTTGCAATAAAGTGTTTACTAACTTAGGCACAAGTCCTGCTTTCCAAACTTATATTCTGGCAGCATCATATACAGCCCTGTCACTCAGACCTGCATATCTTTTCCAGAAACCCATTTTCCATCAGGCCTCTCCTGTTCTTGAACATGTTTCTGTCTGCTTAGGATACTTTTCTTCTCCTTTTTTTGCCTAAGCTGAGGTTTAATTTAAATGTCTGTCTCTTGTTTTATGCAGAATTGGTGATTAATTCTCAATAATCCCCTGTCCCAGAGCTTGGCCAACTACAGTCACAAGGGACAAATCCACTGTCCCGAGACAAATAAAGTTTTATTGAAATGCAGCCACTTCACTTGCATTTTGTCTGTGGGGGCCTTCTTGCTACTGTATAGAGCTGAATGATTTCTGCAGGGATTGTTTAACCCACAAAACCTATGCGGTATTATATGACAGAAAAGTTTGTTTTTTAACTTGACAGAAAAGCAGTGCTGAGCTTGGCCCTGAAACGTGTGTGTGTGTGTGTGTGTGTGTGTGTGTGTGTGTGTAATAAGTATCTTGGGTGGAAATTGCTTGCTTCTTGGTTTGACTACCTACATAATTGTCTCAGTCCTACCGAACACAGAACATGGAGAGCAAGGCCTCTGGAGCTGGAATACCTCAGGTAAAGGTTTAGCTCTGCCACTTAGGAGCTGTGTGGCCTTGAGAAAATGACTTGGTGTGTCTGGGCCACAGGTTTCTCATTTGCAAAATAAGGATAATTGTGACCTCATTGGGCGGCTCTGTAGATTAAATGAGATACTGCAACAGAGCTTCCGATAGTGTCTGTAACAAATAACGTTAGCTATTAGTAATCTTTTTTTATCCCACAGTCCACTTAAGTATTCTTCCCTATCAGAATACCTGAAATCCAGTGCATTCTCCATGAAGGTTTCTTTCATTTCTTGGTAGAGGGAATGAAGAGAAGAAAAGATACAAATACTCCTTTAAGGTTAAAATTAAAATAATGGAAAATATTTAAGGTTGTAGACTTATCCCATGCACAAAACAGAAGTTTGACTCAATAAATTTAAAAGATCTGGGCATGTTAAAAAAGGCCTGTAATTCCAGCACTCTGGGAGGCTGAGGCAGGGGGATTGCAAGTTCAACATAGTGACTGAACAAGACTTTGTTTCCAAATAAAAAACTAGAAAAAGCACTGGGGATGTAGTTCAGCCCTGGGGGGAAACGTGTATGTATATATATATTTGTGTGTGTGTGTATATATATATATATGTGTGTATATATATATATATTCAACTCTATATGATAGCAAGAAAGCATGGACAAAATGCAAAGAGATTGGCTGTATTTCAATAAAACTTTATTTATAAACACAGATGGTCTTTGTTTTATTTTGTGACAGTTGGATTTGTCTCATGAGACTGTAGTTTGCCAATCTCTGGGACAGGGAGGTATGATAAAGAAAAAGACCTAAAAAACTTCATAGAAAAAGTAGAAAAAGGAAAAAACTGGAAAACCTTTTAAAAATAAAATAAAATATATTCTCCTTGTGTGTCATGGTTTGTGCATTAGTTAGCTTTCTATCACTGTAACAAATACTTGAGATAATGAACTCATCAGGAGGAAAGATTTATTTAGTTATTTAGTTAGTTATGGTACTGGGGAAAGAACCTGGGGCCTCCCCACTGAGTCACGTCTCCAGCCTTTTGTATTATTACTTTTTTAAACTTTGAGACAGGGTCTTGCTAAGTCACTATGTTGCCCAAACTGGGATCAAATGCCTGCTCCTGCCTCAGCCTCCCAGAGTGCTGGATTCCGGGCATGCACCACTGCGCCTGGCCTGAGGGAAGGTCTGTTTTCACTTGCGGTTTCAAAAGTTTCACTCCACAGTCACTCGGAGCTGCTGCTGAGGCAGCACAGTACATCGCAGCGGGAGTGTGACAGAGGAGGCCTGTTCACCTTGGAGAGTGTGCGAAGCGAGAGGGGAAGGGCACTCCCCACAATGACCCGACTTCTTTCTCCGAAGGTTCCACTGCCTCCCAAGAGCATCGCAGCTGGCAGCCAAGCCTTCAACACACCTAACCCAACATGGGCCTTTAGCGGGCCTTCAAGATCCAAGCTACAACCCGCGGTCAGCTAACAGAGGCAAAGTAGAGCAGTCTTACAGGAAGTCTAGCCCTCCACCATGCTGTGCTGCTCCTTAGAGTTGAAAGAAGGAAACAACAGCCCCAACATCGTCCTTACCTGCAGCACGTGCTAACGGGGGCACTTCTCCAAATCCTGGCTGCTGAATTCGCCAGAGATGTGCCTACCAGAAGCACCCACATCCTGATCCCAGATTGGGCCAGCTCCTCCTCCAGCCTGCACTGCCCATTCCTCCTCCAGCCGTTGTCTCCTGGTCCTGCAGTCTCTAAGCAAAAGCCAGCGCCCTAGCTCGTGGTTCTGCCGCTGCCGAAGGGGAACTGTGCTAATTTGCCATGACTAGGAGGTCTCTGAAGGTCTTTGCCAGTTTTCATCAAGGCATAAAAAGCAATTATTACAATTAATGCAATTTACCACGTGTTACCCTTCCAGAAAAGCTATTTCAGGGTAGGTCTGCCATCTGTCCCTTTCGGAGTGATAAAACTTCTAATTTAACACTGTCCGGAATCCCAGACTTTGCCTGTAGCACCCCAGAGAGTGTCCTCAGAGGGACTCGCTCCGGAGAGTGCCCTCGGGCTGTCTGAGGCCTCGTGTTCATGGGTGCCCTCCATCTCTCTTGTGAGAGAGCTTCTGCGGCAGGGCAGGAAGACGAAAGCTCCTGGCTCCTAAGTGGATGTTCAGACATTTGGTTGTGCAGAAGTAGCCCACAACCGGCAGAGGGAGCTTACCTTTTGCCATCAACAACCCTTTCCCGTAACAAACACTGCTGCTAGGAAATGCAGCCTACCAACATCGCTTGTGACAACCAGGAAATAGATAGGAAGCACCAGTTAGCATATGTTGCTGCAGGAGTCGAGAGAAATAAACACGTGCTTGCCAAGGTTGAACAGGAAAGCAGAAAGTCATCGTACATACATTGGATGTTTAAAATAACTTTTTAAAATAGAGATCTATCTCCAGCGCCAACAAAACAAAACAAAAACAACAACACATAAAATAGAGAGCTAAGGTCAAAGTCCAACTATCAAAGATCAAGTTAAAATCTAAAACAGCTACTTGCTAGTCTGAATCTCTTGAAACCCACAGACAGATACTTGAATGCTGTCTTCATCTGCCATTCTTTGTGAATAGAAGATTTGGGGACTTGGGGAAATATAAGCGAATCGACGCATTGTAACAAGCACACAGCAACCGAGCGGCTGGAAGGCTCACGCTTCGCTTCCTGCCCATCTCTCTCCTTCCTCGGCAGGAAATCTGGCTGCGGAGCTGCTAAGTGTAGAGTGAAAAGAGAAACAGGACAGCCTTTTCCCAGTGAGAACGGGATTCACAGAGGAGGGAGAAGAAACCGGCTTTTCTCCTCATTCACACATTTGGTGGAAGCTGCCATTTCCCAAGCTTGCCACCTCTTTCCTTTCCAATAACCGAGATGGTTTTACATAGAAGATATTTATGTATCTATAAAGTACTATCTACATGTTTTTTTTTTCAAGTGACTAAATGTTTTTATAATTTTTTAAATTCACATGCTCTGTGTAATTTTTTTTTTTAACTGTGATTCGTGTAGCCCTTGGGTTTATCAGAGGTGGCTGGAAAATAAATTAGGTTCTTGGAGATGATCTTTGGAAGCTTGTGCATTTGATTATCAGGAGACAGGCAGTGTCCCCCCTGACTGCCTTCAGATGGAGGCAAGGGACCAGGACCAGGACATTCGTATGAGGTGCAATAAATACAGCGGGTCCTCTTTAGTGGGAGTAGAGGGCAGAGAGGCGCACTTAACTCTTCGTGGGAACTTTCCATTCTCCTCCTGGGAGGAGTCATGGGAGCCAACACATGGTGTTCCTTTGTATAGCAAGGGAAGTAGAGTCATGATTTTTCCTCGTCGGTTTCTTACAAGATGATTTCTCTCACCAGCGTTTAATGCGTGTCCGCTAGTATGTTCATGCTATCAGGCTTTTTGTTTCATGATACCTATATTTAAAAGTTACTCTCAGGCTATTGCATTCGAGTTATTTGAATATTTGTACTTTTCAGATTTGATGTTAATTGAATTTTTGTAAATTTTCAGGCAAGATTGAGTTTTGCATATACAGTATTATTTAGGCTGCAAATTAATTTCTAAAGTAGACTAAAAGATGGGAAAACTGTCAATAAGGAAATCATCATAGTTTCCTTGAATTTTTGTCCAACTCTTGTACCATTTCAGACTGATGAGATTTAAAGCCGAACTTCTCAGGTAACTGAGACTTGGGCAAACAAACCTCAGTTACCTCAGTTTTCAGGGAAACAGTAGTCACCCCTTATTTGCGGGGGCACATCTATGTCTACTATGTTTCTTCCTGTACAAACAGACCTGTGATAAAGCTTAACTTACAAATTTAGGCATTGCACAAGACTAACAACAATAATTAATAATTAAATAGAACATTTATAACAATATTGTATAATAAATAGACCCTTTATTTCTGGAATTTTCCATTTGGTATTTTCAGACCATGCCAATAGATGATTTTGGGTAACTGGAATCTGAGAAAGAAAAACAAAAGGGGGTGGGTTGTACTCAAGAAACAACATGCAGACTCAGAAATAAAATCAGAAAATCGGTCTCAAAATATACATTATTTCCTCATGGTTTTTACTCTAGTCCATGTCTATTTTTATGATACATACTCTTTTCCTTATGTTGTTCGAGGGAGACTTTGATTTTTTTTTGGAATAATTCTAGACTCACAGGCGGAGACTAATGTAAATAGCCTTATCTAATCCTTGGAATAGAGGTGGGATGTAGTTCAGTGGTACAGCACTTGCCTAGCATTTCCAAGGGCTGGATGAGATCCCACAGTGAAAAAAAAAATTGAAACAGATATTCATTCTTAAGTATCTTATGAATATCATCCAGGAATTAAATAATAAATGCTGGCAACGCTGTGGAGAAAAACAAAACGTACATTGTTGATCAGAATGCAAAGCCAGTATAACCACTATGGAAATCAGTATGGAGATTCCTCAAAAAACTAAAACTAGAGCTTCCATTTGACCCAACTGTCCACCTTCTAGGTCTCTTTCTGAAAGTCGAATGCATCATATTACAGAGATCCATGTATACCCATGTTCATAGCAGCACAACTCATAATAGCTGAATCTTGGAAGCAGCCCATATGTCCATCTGCAAATGAATGGATAAAGAAAATGTAGTATTTACACACAATGGAGTACTACTGTGCCATAAAGAAGGATAAATTTTCATCATTTGTAAGAAAATGGATGCATCTTGACACCATAATATTAAGTGAAATAAGTCAGACACACAAGCTTAAATATTGCATGGTTTCTCTTACATGAGAGACCTAAATTATAAATAAAGAACAAAATAAAAGATAGATAATAGGAAGTAGTGAGACAGAACTTTCTCAGAGGTGAAGGGAATCAAGAGGTGGAGGAAGGGGAGGGAAAGAGGATGAAAAAAAGGAATTAAAATGTGTTACGTACGTGTACCAACTTCGCACAAGGAAAGTAAACATTATGTACTGCAAACATACACAGTATTAAATAACAAATCTCATGAATGTGCAGAAGAAAGACATTCATGTTTCATTTTCTCTTGGTCCTCTATAGACTTGATATCTGAGAGCAGGACATTTCTACCATACCAGCCCGCCAAAGACGACTAAATATTCTTGGGAGAATGCACTTCTCTGGTTCATACCCACTCAGAGCCCCAGCTGCCCTGAAGACAGACTTCTCTAGAGAGTGTGGCGAGGAAGAGCTGCTGTTTGTTTGCTCACTGCAGTTCCTCTTACTTAGGTAGTTTAAAAAAAAACCCTGAAAAAATTACAGAGAAAATTATGGAGTTTAGATAGAAAAAAAAATGCCAAACATCATCGTGCCAATTTTCAATCCTGTTGGATGTGGGCAACAACATAGGACTTGTTTGGAATGCTGTTGGCTTCAATTCTCTGTGAAATTTTTGTAGAGAGTAAAGGAAAGCTAGGACGTAATTGTTGCCTTTAACCTGAGGAAAGCAGTGACCAAAATTTGCAAAGGAAGTGTGCAAGGAGAACACGAATAGGACGCATCTGTATAGGGAACAGCATATAGCTGCATGCCTACTTCGTTTATTTGACAAATGTTCGTCGAATGTCAGGCACTATTCCAGATAATGAAAGCAGATTCCCTTCCCATTCTAGCTCAGGGTTCCCCAAGTGTAACCCACAAAATGCTAGTCTGTAGAAAGTTGTTAGTTAATAAAAAAGAAAGAGGGCCTGATTTTAAATATTGGAAAATGATTGGATGAAGGAAATTAGGTACATTTCCTTATAGCAAGCCTTCACAGTTTATTAGCTTGTTACAGTTACTATAACAACATACCACATGCTGGGTGTTTAAACGTAGAAGTGTGTTGACTGATCTTAGAGGCTGGAACTCCAAGGTCAACGTTTCAGCAGGGTTGGTCCCCTCTGAGGGCTGCGTGGGAACAGCCTGTTCCTGCCCTTGCTCCCTGGCTTGTAGATGGTTCTCTCGGCATTTCCCATGTATATTCCTGCCTCTGCACAAACCCTCCTTTTTATAAAGACATCAGCCCTGTTGGATTAGGGACTGCACCCCACCTCATGTGATCTCACCTTCACTAATCACACCTGCAAAGACCCTATTTCCACATAGGTCACATTCTGAGGTCCTAGAGGTACCTAGTATATGAATTTTGGGGAGAGACACAGTGCAGCCCATAACAATGACTTTATGAACCTGGATCTTGAAAAATTGAACTCTGATGTAAACTATGGATTTTAGCTAATAACAATGTGTCTGTATTGGTTCCTCAATTATAACAAATGAATCACTTTAAGACAAAGATGTTAATCATCGGGGGACTTGTGTATGAGGAGAGGGGAGGAAATGCATGGAAACTCTGATTTCTGCTTTTTTTTTTTTTTTTGCAAACTCTTCCTAATAGTCTATTTCATTTCTGGGGGGTGGGTGGGTGCTGGGAATTGAACTCAGGGCCTTGTACTTGCTAGGACAGCCCACCCTACCACTTCAGCTAAATCCCCAGCCCCTATTTAGTTGTTTTAAGGATAAGTTCTATATAAATAGAAAAGGAGGCCCCTTTACAGGCTGCTCATTGCCAGAGCCTTCAGGAACCTTGCGGACTGCCCCTTTCCCGCCTCTCTGACCTCTCCCGCCCCTTGCCTTGTCAGATGCAAGTCCGACTGCCCTTCCTTCCGGTTCTGGGCCTTATTGATCTCGTTGGCAATGGAGGGCCCTGGGTGATTTGTTCTCCCAGCCTGGAGTCCTTTTTCCTCCCTCTTTGGTCCAAGTCTCTGATCACACGTCATCCTCAGAGAGAGCAGTGTCCCAGCCCCCTGCTTTGATTTGCTTCACAGAATCTCTCATTGTTCTCTTACAGGCTCGGGTCCATTCTAATGTATTTCTTCCCTCCTGTCCCCTGATTCTTGCTCTCACTGAACCTTTGCTGGTCGCCTATCAGCATCTCCCCCGAGACATGATCTCTCCTGCTCCCTACTTGATTCTCTGCAGCTGCCTCCCATCTGGTCCTCAGTGAGGTCCTAATGAAGGGGAGGAGGAGGAGCCCAAAGATCTTGTCTTTTCAGGGCAGTTTGGATTTAACTTTGGAGCATTTTTTTTGTTCTTCATCTTTTCCTCTTGAACCGTGTAGCAGTAAACACGAGAAGAGAAAAAGAGAAATGAATGCCCTTCTTCCCATGCAGATCTTCATCAGTGTTTCAGATTTACCGTCCTGGAACTCTTAGGGCGACCATCTGAGTTGATCTCAGCTGGGCTAGTTCAGAAAGGTGATCCTGAGTACAGTGAGAATTGATGAGGCAATTTAGAAAGAGAGAGATTTTAAAATGTTGAGTGTTCCTGGTAGACTTGGGAGCACAGGTGTACCATCTTCAATTTGGAAAGAACTGCAAGAAACGCTGTCCAACACTGTCTGTTAGGTGATGCATAGGGCGGCTCCGAAATTAGCTCAAAGTAAATGGGCTTTAATTGGCGATTGGAGAGGTGAGGAGGGGGGTAGGGCTTTTATGTCTCTTTCTCTAAGGGAAATTACCCTTATTTAAAAAAAAATCACAGGGGTGAGTTAATGGTTTTGTTTTGTTTTTTGTTGGGTGCGTTTTTTCCCCAGACAACAGAAATAAATTCAAACCAATTTAAGCAAGGAAGGAGGGATGGATGGCAGGCACATGGGAGTGTCAAGTGGAATGGAAATGCAGATACGGGACTTGGCTCCTGGATGCTCCTGGACGCTCCTGGACCCTCCTGGAGAGCTCTCGGGGCTCCCATGGCTGCCCCTCTCTGCCTGATTGCACATCACTCTTCCTCTTCCCATAAGGTGGGCACCTGTTGCCCCCTTCCATTGTCTAAGTATGCAGAAAATAAATCTTGCAGCCACAAGAGGCTGTCATGAGTCTTTTGGTCTTCACCTAAGTTCTGGGAAGAAGTAACCTGCGTGTCCATCTGTGGTCCAGAATACTGCGGCTGAGAGGCAGGGAGCGGAGACACACGGCACAGACTTTCTTCCCTCCCCATCTGCCCTCTCCATTGTGGAAGAGCCTGGGAAGGGTATGGGAGTGAAGTGATCCTCAGAGAGGGGGTGGCCTGTTATGCCCCAAGGGCACCACGAAGTGGGCATACCGGTCATCCTTTCCTGAAAGATTTATTGACCACTGTGGCAACACAGAACTGCAAGTATTAAGGACAGTCCCTGCCCTTTAGAAACTGGAGGTAGCTGGGGAACAGAATATGCAAGTATGAAATTGTCCAGAAACATGTGAATAAGGCTTTATTTAGTAAAATTATTGCCTAACATCTGCCACTTGCAAGATACCATAGACATCAGGGAGCAAGAGCACTAATAACTAGCATCCCTCTTCTGCAATTGCCCAAGATCTAAACCAACTGAGAAATAAGATAAAGCAAATAGAGACCAAAGTACTACCTGCATTACCAACTGAGGCTAAGTCTCTCCACTAGTAATTGGGCTTCCTTTTACTAAATACCATTCTATACACCTAGTTCTACCCAAGCTCTGTTTATTAAACACCTAATATGTGCCAGGCACTGCTCTACATATGGAGCTATAGCAATGATCAAACTAAGTTTCTGTCCTTATGAATTTCATTTTTTAGCAAGGGAGACACACACAAATACTTAAGATACCTACATCCATATTGGTGTGCTAGATCTACCATAACAATTTACCTGGACGGAATGGCTTAAAAAACAAAAATTTGTAGTTAGAGATTTAGCTCAGTGGTACAGCACTTGCCTAGCAAGCACGAGGCCCTAAGTTTGATCCCCAGCATCCCCCCCAAAAAACCCACAAAAAATTATTTTCATACAGTTCTAGAAGCTGAGATCAAGGTGTCAGCAGGGTTGACAGAGAAAGACCAGTTCTAGGCCTCTGCCTTTGGCACACAAGTGGCTGTCTTCTCCCCGTGTCTTCACAGAGTGCC
>PVJO010032654.1:0-12935 GCA_004026905.1 Hystrix cristata | reverse complement strand
CCCAATTGTGGCCATTTTTAAGAGAATTTTTTCTCAAAAGGCTAATATATATTCATATCTATATATTGTCTTATTACTTTCTTGTTGCTAGGGCCAAATGCCCGACATCCGCAGGTTAAA
Organism: Hystrix cristata; assembly: GCA_004026905.1. Classification (NCBI taxonomy): domain Eukaryota; kingdom Metazoa; phylum Chordata; class Mammalia; order Rodentia; family Hystricidae; genus Hystrix; species Hystrix cristata. Next base: position 12,815 of record PVJO010032654.1, on the reverse strand, counting down.
GGAGGAGAAGTTTATTTTGGCTCACAGTTTATAGAGGTTTCAGGCTATAATCAGCTGGTTCCAAGGCAGGAGGGCCCGGGAGAAGGGCACAGCGGGGGAGGAATGGTCCATGGCAAAGCAGGCAGGAAGCAGGGACAGAGATCAGAGATCCGGAGTGGGGAGGGAGATGACCCGGCCAGGCCACGCCCCCATGGACCTGCCTCCTCTGACCAGGCTCCACCTCCCAACCTCACACTGAGGTTTAAACTCCTCAGTGCACTAACCCACTGCTGAGTGTCACCCGCGATCCAGTTATCTCCCAAAAGCCCCGTCCATGAGTGCATGAGGCTTTGGTTGGGGGGCATCTAAATAGAAACCAAAAAAGTACTATATCTGAACACCTATAAATGGACCCCAGTTAAGTGTAGTATCCATAAGATACAATGTACCATACACGATAATACATTACTTGTTGATAAGAAAAAATCCCCTGGATATATTTTGCATTTAAAAATAAACAGTGTCAGACTGTCAAATGTCTCGCACGGTTCTAATCTTTTTAAATAAATGGTGGCTAAGAACTCAGAATACAAAACCACCCACGCAAGTTCCTGGGGATGGCTGGCGCTCAGGCCAGGACCTGATCCTTGTGCCGGTCGCTGTGACTGTGGCTGGGAGGCCTCTAGTCGGCCCGGGGCTCAGAGGACGCTCTGCCAACCTTTGTAATTTAATCAGCACATGTTGCTGCGGTCCCAAGGAGGCATTTCGGTGTTCCTGGCAGGTCGGGGATGAGGGACGAATGGCTTGCTCTTTTCGGCCCGTGTTCTGTCTTTGACACTCTGGGACCCTCTCTGTCCTCCCTCTTCCTCGCTTTCCCCCCTCCTGCCTGTCTTCCTCACGTGCACATCTGTACTCACATCAGTCTGTCTCTGCTGGGAGAGGGCGGCTTCCAGGGAAGGCTGCGAGTCGGTACAATCTGGAGATGCCGTCTTTGACACTGCACAGGACAGACACAGGCGATGAAGGACCACCTGTCACAAAGTGTCAGAAAGCCAAGACTGAGCTTGCTGCTCGGCCACGCCGTGACTACCCGTGTCCTTACCATGCCCGTTTGTCTGCACCGTTTCCTACCTTGAGAGACCCTGTGAAGGAGGTGCCTGAGGCTGGCCAAGGCGGCAGGCGAGTGCGGCAGGCCTGCTGGGCTGAGGTGGGGACGGAAGTGAGAGGGGCCCGAGAGTCTGTGAGCACAGGAGTGCGCGTTGCCTGGCTTCACACACAATCGCATGTCACCTGGCATCATTTCTATAGTCTATCTCAAAAGAAAATGTAACATCATTATTATTTAGTTCTTGGTTTCTCTGAAAAGAAACAAAGTGTCAAGAAGTCAGTGAGCTATCAGTTGACTTTTATTCTTTTTCAGGGTAGTGGATCTGTAAAAATAGTTTGTTTAAAAACCAAAATGAAGATCTAGATGGGAAAATCTGCCATGACCTTTTTAATTTGACTCTGTCTTAAAAATCCTACTGAATGCAATTTAATAAATGGAATAAACACTTGAAGAGAAGAAAAAATAATTTTGAGAATGAAAAAGTTTGCTGAAATAGCTTACTGGGAAACTATGCACATTAATAAGTAATACAGAGGTATAAGTAGCCTTATTTACTGTAATTTCCATGTTCAGAAGTAAGCTTTAGGTGGTTGTCCAGACCATCTTTTAATTTCTTTTTCCTTGACACACATTTGCGGTACGTAATGATCACATTCATCTCGGGGAGCTGGTGCGTGTACATAACACGTTCAGTTCTTTTTTCATCCTGTTCCCAACCCCTTCAATCTCTCCGTCCACATTTCTTCTGCAAAAGATCAATCTCCTTGTTTCCTATAACCTGTCTTTTATTTTGCTCTTTATTTGTATTTTGGGTTTAATGATTGCTGTTTAAAATTTACCTCTTTCTCCTTCTCACATTTTCATTGTTTGAATGGCAAATTGTATTTCTGATTTATCATCCTTTTATCACTAGCAGTAGCTAAGTGGTTACAGCACAATAAACAAATTGATTTTAATTAAATAAATATATTAGCTGTTTAGAAAATACTTTTAAAAGGGAGGAATGTCATATTCAAAAATACATTATCTATTATAATTCACAAAATTCAAAACTGAATATGACTTTTAGAATACAAAACAATTCCTTATTTTTCCTTAATAAATACTCTCACAATTTCTTGACTTAAAAATGTAGTGGCTATTGTTTCTGAGTGAACTAAAGACTATCAAAAAGGCAAATACTAAGCTGTATTTTTTTTGCTAGCTTTTGTCTCTCCTTGCTGTCTTCTGAGAACCTGAAGTACTAACAAGGAAAAATCAGATCTGTGTTCACAGTGTGGACGTGAGGCATCAGCCTATCAGATCTTTGCTTTGGGCAGGCAGTCTTGGCCACTTCGTCCCTGGACCTGAGATCTGGCTGCCCTTGCCTTGCCCTGCCCGGGGACACTGACAAGTGGACTTCCTTGGCTCTGTATCCAAGTCTAGCTCTTGTCAGTCTCCTCCTTAGGCCACCTTAGGATCAGACAGTTTTGTCTCTGAACCTTATTTCCAGCCCAACTTCCCAGCTCAAAGGTTGTATTGATCTCACACTAAACTCTTAAATGAAAGGTAGAGGGTTACGGCTATTGTTTGACTACTACTTACTTCCATATGCTTTGTAACCAACATCTGTTCCTTTTTCCTTTAGAGATCACTAGCATTAAAAAAAATGTGTGTCTGGCTCTGAGTTTCAAGGAAACAGTTCCACCATCAATAGTGTATATGTTCAATTTCAGTGGGAGAGTCAGAGAGTAAGCAGAAATAATACAAGCGAATGTTTCACACAGCCAGCCTATAACCTTTCAGCCAAAAGAAGAAAATTGAGCTAAAGAAAACCTTGGCCTCCCGAAGCCATCTAAAACTGCCTCCCTAATGGAGATGTCGTCTCGGTTTCTTCTGTCTCCTCATAGGTCTGACAAGGCATTTTTCCCTGATATAACATGGGATTTTATCCCTCCATGATGGCTCTTTGAAAAATGTCCCAAGCCCATCTTTGGTACAATACAGAAAATCTGATCCCTATGTTTCTTACTTAGGTGAAATGGCTTTTGCGCTTTGTGTTCATGCAACAGGAAATGTTTATGTTTAGATTCCATATTTCTGCCAAGCAAATCTTTGATAGAGTGGTATAAGTTTTGTTGTTACTTTTGCAATCTAGGAGAGTCGGACAGATCCTACTTTGACTAGTGATGGTGGAGCTGGGGGGGGTGGTGGAAATATGTTATTTACAATAGTGGATTGGTTGTGAGTATTTACAGCTCTTGCACTCGTTAAATGTGCTCCTTAAAATAAAAGACACAATCTACGAGCGGAGTATCATCGAACGCAATGGATAGTGCTTACATAGTGATACTGAAAGGGCCATTTAATCTTTACGTTAGAATTTACTGCTATGTGAGACTTTGAAAGATGCAATATGATAATGCATTCTGTGGTTTAGGAGGAGACAGCATTCATCTTTTCTGAGATAGATGAGCGCTGATGGGTGGGTCGCTCTTTGGGGACTCTCTGTGCTCCTAGTTGTTCGTTGCTTCCTTCCCATGCGCAGTCTGTGGTGGCACCTGAGGCCAGGTGCAGCACTGAAGGGCCCAGCTTTCTGGGAGAAGCTGCAGCTTGGTGCGAAGAAGGGACTGACTAAGTTTACAGAGTGCGGGAAAGAGCCAGCACAGAGTGAGGCGGCCTTCTGCAGAGGTCACTGGAGGCCAGCACTTGTGCGGCGCATGCTGAGGTCCTGGTCAGGAGCAGGAGCTGTCTACCTGGCTCTACACTTCTGTCGCGTAGCCGATCACCCTTCTCTCTCGTGTCATCATTTCGTTCTTATTCGTGGTAGTCTGTTTTGACCTGGTCATCTGAGAGTTCTCTCAAAAGGACCCTCCTAGGCGTCGCCTTATCTCAGGTGATCAGCATAAAACAAAGAAGCTCATTGAGGGAAGAAGATCATCATCATCCTAAACTTATCCAATTGCAGTGGCTCCCTAAGGAAAGTTGCTATTTTCTAGCATGATTACATTTAAGTTTTTGAAAGGGCAGCACACCACCACCGTACCCCGCTCCACCAAACTGAATGTCCACGGGAGGCTGAGACGGTGTGATTTCATCGTCTCGGTCCTTTCTTGACTACAGACAGCCCCCAGTCGCCAAAGGTCATGTAGTGTGGCAGCGTGCTGCTCCAGGGACAGGCAAGTGTGAGGCAAGAGTCAGGGAGTGGTAGTGAGCTCTTCAGTCCCGCTCCAGGTGGGCGGAGCAACTGCTGCCCAGCCCGCCTGCAGCAGTTGAGCAGAAAAATGGGCTCAGCAAGCGCTGCGGATCTCCCAGTCCCCAGGCTGCCGGCAGTCTGCAGTGTGAAGTTCTGTTGTTTCTAAACTCTAGTCAGGCCCGGGGAAAGCGCGTCGTGTGACCTCTGATGCAGGGTTCAGCCAGCGGCTGGAGTGTGGTCGGTTCCACATGCTGGTAATTTTCGGCGTGATGAGAGGAGGCCTCCCAATGATCTGGCTTGGGGGAGCTCAGCTCGTTCTGGGGCTCCGTTACTTCTCTTCCGCAGTTGCGATCACAGACAATTCTTCTGCAAGACGCAACACTTCTCCTTCAGTCCCTCCTCTTGTGGTGCATGGCTTGACACACCCGTAGCACACTTGCAGAAAGTTTGTCTAACTATCAGTACATGATAAGCCAAGTGTTTCTGCACAATTGCAATTTTGGTTCCCCAAATTAGAACTCTGGCATATAAGGATGCACTCTAGGGTTCTCTACATCGTGCAAACAACCATTTTGAAACTAGATTGAGAAAGCTTTAAATGCTAAAATTTAAGATACAATTAATAAACAATGAGGCACATATATAAAGTAAAATTTGATAGGTTGTGACATATAACCATAGTATCTTACCACAATGAATAAAAAATTTCATATCGTCCACAAAAATTTTCCTGCTCTATTTGTAGTCTACCTTTCTGTCTTTTTTTTCTAGGCCACTCTGGTGTATCGTTTGTCACTATACATTCATTTGCATTTGTAGAATTTTATACAAATCAAGTTATGTATGTATTTTTATTAACTGGTTTCACTAGAAAGGATTCCTCTTTGTCACTTTATGTAGCAATAGCACATTACTTTTATTATAGAATTCCACCAAAATGGTTCTACCATATTGGTTTATCACTTGTAGATGAGACTGTCCTTGTTGTTTTATTTCCAATATTTTGCTACCAGAAGTACCTGAGGTCGTTTTTATACAAGTATATTTCTGGGCAGTTTTTGAAATTACTCTTGTGCAACTATTTGGAAGTGGATCAGACGGGAAATGCTGGACTCTGAAACAGGGAGCCCACCGTCTTACACTCCCACCTGTACTGGTGAATTCAGTTGCTCTCTGCCTTTGCCTATATAATTTTTTAATCATTGTAATGGTCGCACAGCAGAGTACAACCATATTGTGGTCTTAATTTGTTTATCCTTAAAGACTAATAATGTTAGTAACTACTTGTATGCAATTGGTCAAATATCTTCCCTTGTGAATACCTATTAAAATATGTCTCACGCTTTCACTAGGGTTTTTCACTTCTTCTTGTGTTGTGAGTTCTCTAAACATTTTGGAATAAAATTTATTTTGTGCAAATATGTATTTCAGGTGCTTTCTCAAAGATTCATTCTTTAGTGGTGTATTTAAAACACAAATTTTTAAATTTTGATAAAGCCCTATCAGCAGTTCTTTATTTGTGCTTCATGATTTCATGGTTATGATTCAGCTGATGTTTTACATAAACCTAGAAGCCTGTGACCTTCCTAAATTCAATTATTAATCCCTGTAGTTGTTTGGGAGATTCCTTTGAATAGTTCATGGAAGCCCTCATGTTACCTGCAAGGGGGAGCTTTTCTCCTCCGTTTCGCCTTCTGGTTCTTTCCGGATCTCTGTGGATGGGGCCAGAGCCCTCGGCAAGGAGAGGTGTGGGGACTCCTATGCTCCTTCTGCCCCAGCGGGAGGAGCAGCGTTGGAGGCCCTCAGACCTCACGAGTGCCTGTCCCAGTGGCCCTCCCCGCCCATCTTCCCTGCTGTGATGCTCTGGAGTTTATTTTGGGAATTTTTGTTCTGGGTTTTCCCTTTATCTCGTGCCAATATTGGAAATAGTAACAGTAATAGTTTGCTGTCCAATATGTACAGGTACCAACTTCCCATGAGGAAATGTAATTACCACATACTACAAACATGGACTAATTAAAAATAAAAATATGATAATACATAATTATTAATAGTATTATTGTAGGTGCCTTTCAGATCTGCAGAATTAGTGGAAATGATTGATTTTTCATTTCTGATATGATGACTCATAGTCTTTCACTTTTTGTGTCTTTCTAGACATGATTCTATCAATTTTATTGATTTTTCTAAAGGCCAAACATGGTCATTATTACTTTCCCAATTAACTGTTTTCTATTGAATTTATTCTTTTATGCTCCTTTCTATTGATTTGAATTTTATTCTGCTCCTCTTTTTCTTGAAAATGAAGTGCAATGTAAGTTCACCGATTTAGCTCCTTCCTCCTTTACATAATAGATGAATGTGTAGATTTTCCTTCTAATTCTATTTCATCTACATTAAATATGTAGAGATTTAGTTTACAATATATTTTAATTTCTCTTATGATTGCATCTTTGTCCTATAAATTGTTAAGAATGTTGTATGATTTGATTTTTCTGTAATCTTATTGGTATTGTCACCTCATTTAGTTCTATTGTCAGAAAATATACTTTGTATGAATTTTATTCCTTATCCTTATTGAAATATGTTTTATTTGAATTTTCAGCTTGAGGTAGATTTCCCATACTTGAGCTATTATTAAATAGAAGAAAGCATCATCAGTGATAATTTACTAAATTTTAGGTTCTGGAAAAGTAATTTAATTTTCTCAAATTCAAATTCATTTCTAAAGTGAGAATATATGTATCTCTTTTAGTGGGCTGTTGTATATACATGAATGACTATAATGTGTATGTTTGTATGTATGTATATACATATTGACATACATGATTAGAATATATACTTTTACAAAATAAATATATGTGCCATATATGCATATTTACACATTTGTAATCTATAATTCTGAAACAGGATATACTTTGACATAGAATTTTTGGTATGTTTAATTGTATTCAGAATTCGATTTTTCAAACAATTCTTCATTTTGTCTAAAATTAGTTATTTCTGAATAACAAACCCAATAGAGAAGTATCTGTAAAGCAAAATACATACACCAGAAAGTAAGGATATAATTCAGAACAGATTCACATGAATAACACCACTTCTTATTTTATCGCTAAGGATTTAATTCACCTAAGTGATTATAATTTAATAAAATGTGTATATGAAATAAATGTTTATGAACATATTCATGACCATAGTCCTTTTGCAGTCTATGCAGAGTACTCAGCACTTAAAAATGACTATATGAGTAATATTTAATTTTTGGTATCGATTGGCACAGTACTGATATTTATGCTCTTTCTGTTTGTCCTAAATAGAGCCAATGACTCTAGTTTCTTATAAATTGATTTACTTACAAAAATTTTCTTCAATTAACCTGTGCAAAATTATATGACTGCCTTAATTATTAGGCCCATTCTGGCTTTCTAAGAACTTCCTCCTGAAAAAGGAAAGAAGACATGTTATATAAATCAAGGGACAAAAACGGTATTCCTGAACATTTTTAAAGTAACATGTATTACTTCACCAAACTGTGGCTGGAAGATCCACACACAGGGAGCTGCTGAAGAGGAGGCTGGCCCTGTCGGTGCGCAAATCACAGAGGCTTTAAGGGCCACGGCAAGGCACATTGGCATTAGTAGAGTTGGGATTTGTCACTGTGACTTTTGTTATTCACCCCAAAGGACTTGCTACTTGACATCCACTCAACATTTGGTGCCTTACAATCACCATCACTTGCAGGAGATCTGAACCCACCGTGTCATGTGAACGAAGATTTGTCCTGACCCAGAACTGGACACCGGTCCTGTTGCCTTAGAACTCCGATCTCTGAGTTACTGATTGAAATGGTATTTATGTTGAGCGTGTGATATAGACCCGATTTTAGTATTTCCATGTATTCAACAGCATTACAATGTGACCATAATCTACAGAAACTCAGAGATACAAATATTCTTCATTGTACTCCCTGGTCTCAACACAAAGTAGGAAGAAAATTTCTTTATTACTTATGAGTAAAATTCAGGACAAAACTCTAGTGAAATTCAATGTGGGTATTTGTCATTTAATATTTGTTTGGCATCCCTACAGGGAAGAAATGCCTGAGCAGAGGTAAATAGGGAAATCCTTTTTGAAATGAAATTGCATTATTTTAATCTCCTCCTGGTATTTTTGAAGCTAGTGCTATCTCTGCTAGAAATAAAATATGGATTTGTTCCTGTGGTTCCTTTGTGAAGAATTTATTCCTGTGCACTGTATCTGTTCTATACGCCTTGTATTCTATATGTTGGGACTTAAAGCTAAGTTAGGACAGGAGAATCTGTGTCTTGTACACTGAGTGGTGAAGTCAGAAATACATTTGGGATGTCCCCACGATTCTAGAAAGGTGATGGTATTAACTCCCCTAGTTTTGAAAATGAGCGCCGGCATGAGCTACACTTTGGATCTACTTGTATAGCCACATTAGTGCTCGATTGAAATCTAACAAGTATTTTAATCCTTCTCAAGGTGCTGCTTTTGGGTATGAGGCTCAGGAAATGGTCGCAAGCCCCTCTACTGGATTTAAGAGGAGCCTGTGTAGGAGGAAGGAGAGTCAGGAAGTAAATACTCATGCAGTTAAAGGAAAACCCACTCTTTGTGCTCCTGCCAGAACACAGATGATGTGCCGGGGAGCTAACAACACAGGCGTCCTGCCCACTTCCGCTCATCTACGCAAACCCTCAATAATACAGTGTATCTGGACTGCAGGTTCCCGCAGCTCAGACTCCCGAGACGGTCCCCTCCCAGGGCAGAGCTGAGTCTGCCGGCACACTTTCTGAAGCAGTTCTGGAAGTGCTCTTTCACGAGTGTCTGTAAGAAGTGGTGTGCTAAGGACACAGTGACGCTTGCTCTTCGGTGCCATCCAGTGGAAAGGCAAGTTCCTAAAAAATGTTACCGTGGGCCTTTTTCACCTCTCACCAGACCTGGCACCTTGTGACTTCTGGCTTTTCCCCAAAGTCATGAAAGCATGAAAGGTAAATGCTTTTAATCGTTTCAGGAAATTTGAGTCAGCCAGGACAGTGTCAGCAAGGACACTCACGAAAGAGGACTTTCAGAACTGCTTCAGGGTGTAGCAAAAACAGTGGGATAAGCATGTTCAGAGTTAGAGGGAGTATTCTGAGGAGGATTAATGGCAGTATATCTTTCACTATAATAACTTTAAAGAAATTTGAAGACTCACAACATTGTTGAGTGACACCTTGTATTAGGATGGCCAGGAGGGAGACAGTCTCCCTCGTGGAGTTGGAAGCAGACTCTAGGTAGTGTCCAGTATGTACATCTAGTTGATCTCTGACTCTCCTGCATGTCCACATGCTACGTCCATAGCAAGGCATTTGCTTTACGGAAAGGTCCATGTGATTCTCAGGAGTATTTAGAAATAAGAAAATGGCAAGGCTACCTTGTTCTTCATATTACTACGTCACATTGGGTCTCGCTCTTATGCTATTCCATCTTTTATTTTGAATTTGAATATTTTTCCTCATTGTAAGTTTATATATACCACCAAAAGAAAGGAGAAGAAAATCAAAGCTCTTAATTTTTTTTTATAGTTTTTAAATTCATTTGTACAGAAGTATGTACAATAGCTAGAATTAAAATGGCAAAACCACAGGCGGTGATAATAAAAATACAGTTTTTAGTTTCCATAAGAATTTTAAAACATACCTCAAAAAATTTTGAACAACTCGTAGCATTGTAACATCTATTATGTCTAAAATAAGCCTAAATTATCATCAATTAATAAAATTTGAAAACAAATTACACATAATTTGTGGAATATTAAAAATCTCTCAGGTGAAACATAAAAAGAAAGCTGTTTTGAGTGAATTGACAGTTGAAAAGGCTCTCGTGGTATTGCTATCCAAAAGAAGTTTCAAACAGATTGTAATTTAAAAACAGCAGAAAAGAATGAACGAACTAGGAAGACTAAAAAGAATCTGTCATCAGCCTCTTCCTTCGGAGAAGTCCAGAAGGCCGAGGTGAGTGTGCCGGCATCCAGGAAGACCCGGGTGCCCTCCACCTTGCTCGGGCGGCCGCGCAGCTTCGCCGGGATGGGCAGTGTGCGCCGGCCAGCCCGCAGTGTTGGGTATCCGGCCTGGCTGTCCCTGCTGGACGCTGTGTCTTTCCCCTGGTGCAGTGGTGCTTGTATTGCCGAGAGCTCCAAAAGGTTCGCCATCACGGCCTGAGTCTTTTGCATATTAGCAGAAAAGATACACTACCGACATGTAGCAGTAAGAGTCTTTTTCAGTGTGTGTCCTCAGAATATGTGAGCGGGGGAACCAGAGGTATCTAGCTGCGTGTATCAGAGGGTGGGCGGGCGTTTCCCTCTAATCCCCGGTGCTGCTCCGCGTTCACCGAGGTTGGCGGCTCTAGGGCCTCTCCTGAGGGGACTCAGGAGCTGTGGGCGGCCTGGGTGGCCTCCCTTCACCTTGCACTTTCAGGTCTGCAAGTGCTTGTGTGCATAATGTGGGAGCGAGAGGGAAAGGGAGGCATCTGCAGAGAGTTTGCTCGGGTATGTGTGCGTGCGTGCGTGCATGTATGTGTGCATGAGTGCACACATGTATCACCAGCACTAAGAGGGGCACGCCATGGGGCAACTCTGAGCTGGGCTGCACCAGGACACACGTGCAATCCAGACTGCAGGAGTGAGGTTCTTTTACCCCAAGACTGTTGTAGGATTTAGCTATCTGAAGGGCCATGTGGGTTTTTACAGCATAATTCAAAAGTGCTTCCGACTAGATTCTCGATTTACATTTTTCAAGAGATAACAGATAAGCCCGTGGTGGCTGCAATCTCAGCTACCTGAGAGGTTGAGGCAGGAGTTCCACAAGTTCAAGGCCAGCCTGGTAACTTCGCAAACACTATCTCAGTAAAACAAAACAAAACAAAAAAAAAAAACCCAAACCACAATGGGCTATGGATATATCTCAGTAGCAGAGCATTTGTATGGCATGCATGAAGACCTGTGTTCAATTTTCTTTCTTTCTTTTTTTTTTATTTTAAACAAGAACATGTATTGGTACATTTTACATACAATGGTCACATTCATTACATTTATTTTGTACCTATACATGATGCATCTTGGTTCTCCCCCCTCTTCCCCGCCCCTCCCCTCTCCTCCCTCCCTCCCTATTTATAGCAGGTTCATTCATCATTTTCCATATTTTCCCTTTCCCCTCTCTTTCCCCTGTTGCCTTTCTGCTTTTCCTCTTCTTTCTTTCTAGTACTCCTCTCCTTTGTATATTATCTTCCTTTTATATAATATCTATTACGCCTCTTTGTCCTTATTTACACTTATGGTTTCTCATATCAGAGAAACAATTCGATGTGTACTCATGAGTGTCTGATTTATTTCACTTAAAAGTATGTTCTCCAGGAACATCCATTTACATATGAATGACTCTAGTTTATCCTTTTTTACGGCAGTGTAGTACTCCATTGTGTAGAAAAACCACATTTTCTTTAGCCATTCATTGGTTGTTGGGCATTTAGGTTGTTTCCAAGACTTAGCTATTACAAATTGTGTTGCTATGAACATGGTGGTGCATACGTCCTTGTGGTATGACGATTTTAATTCTTCTGGGAAGATCCCCAGCAGAGGAATAGCTGGGTCAAATGGAACCTCCAGTTGTAGTTTTTTGAGGAATCTCCATATTGATTTCCACAGTGGTTGGTCCAGTCTACATTCACACCAACAGTAGAGAGGAGGGTTCTTTTTTCCCCACAGCCCCGCCAGCATTTGTTATTGGTTGATTTTTCCATATACGCAGATCTTTCTGAAGTGAGGTGGAATCTTAATGTTGTTTTGATTTGCATCTCTCGAATGACTAGTGATGTTGAACATTTCTTCATATATTTATTTGCCATTTTTATTTCTTCGTCTGAGAAATGTTTATTCATTTCAGTTGCCCATTTTTGGATTGGGTCTTTAAATTTGGGAGGTTTAATTTTTTTGAGTTTTTGTATATTCTAGATGTTAGACCTTTGTCTGATGGATAGCTAGCAAAAATTTTTTCCCAGTCTGTGGGTTTTCACCCTAGTCTATTGGTGATTTCTTTTGCTGTGCAAAAGCTTTTTAATAGCATGTGGTCCCAAGCACTGATTCTTTATATTGTTTCCCATGCAGTCTGGGTTCTGTTCATAAATTTTTTTCCTACCCCTATGTCTTCGAGGGTTCTTCATATTCTATTCTCCAGTAAATTTAATGTTTCTGTTTTAATGTTTAGATCTTTGATCCACTTTGATTTGAATTTAGTACATGGTGAGAGACATATATCTAGTTTTAATTTTCGACATGTGGTAAGCCAATTTTCCCAGCACCATTTGTTAAATAGGCTATCCTTCTTCCAGTGAGGGTGTTTGGCTTCTTTGTCAAAGATGAGGTATTTGAGTGTGTTTGGGGTTGTTTCTGTATCCTCCAATCTATTCCATTGATCCTCAGGTCTGTCTTTTTGCCAGTACCATGCTGTTTTTAATACTGTAGCTTTATAGTATAGTTTTAGGTCAGGGACT
>PVJO010032653.1:0-12945 GCA_004026905.1 Hystrix cristata | reverse complement strand
TAAAAATGACAAATAAATATATGAAGAAATGCTCAACATCACTAGTCATTCGAGAGATGCAAATCAAAACAACGTTAAGATTCCACCTCACTCCAGAAAGAACCGCGTATATGGAAAAATCAACCAATAACAAATGCTGGCGGGGCTGTGGGGAAAAAGGAACACTCCTCCACTGTTGGTGGGAATGTAGACTGGTCCAACCACTGTGGAAATCAATACGGAGATTCCTCAAAAAACTACAACTGGAGGTTTCATTTGACCCAGCTATTCCCCTACTGGGGATCTTCCCAGAAGAATTAAAATCATCATACCACAAGGACGTATCCACCACCATGTTCATAGCAACACAATTTGTAATAGCTAAGTCTTGGAAACAACCTAAATGCCCAACAACCAACGAATGGCTAAAGAAAATGTGGTTTTTCTACACTATGGAGTACTCTTCCTGATATCTTAAAGTAAAATGTCAGGGGCTCAATTCTTGGTGCTTTCCCGTATCTATCTCTATTACCTATGCTTCTTCTCAGGTCATTTTAGAGCTAAATACTATGTGGTAATATGTCCTTAACTCCAAAAGTTATATGCAGCCCAGTGTTCTCTTGAAAGTCGTATCAGCACAGCCAAAGACGTGCCAAGAGTGAAGTGATATTTCTCTAGGTTTGTGTTGTAATTTTTGCAGAGATTAGATTAAAACCGACTAAAAAAATCTGCTTTTTATTACTCTATTCCTTTAAAGGTAATTTGAGAGGTCACTGTTAAATATTTATTTCCTGCAAAAAATCTTCCATTGGCTTAAGTTCCAAGCAATAGTTTGCACACTTGATAGATTCTCCAGTGACTCTTCCTTTCACAGGCTACATGGCACAGCCAGCTATCCATGCGAACATTTATGAGACAGTAAACACACGTGACCAAACCTTACCTGATCTCCCCAAAACTTAATCTACCTTTAAACTTTTCCATTTCAACCTGAGAAAATCAAATATGGCCAAAACTCTAGCCACTTTGGACTCTTCTTTTTCACCCACAACTCTGTTTGTTAAATTCAATAATAATTTTCAAAACTGATTTGAATTTTTATAGTTTTATTTTCATTCCTAGAACCTTTATTGGATTTAGTAGGAATATCTGCCATCCATCTACTGTGAAGTGTATTTCTGTATCTGAAAAGGAGGGATTTGTTTGTGATCATTTTGTTTTCTGATTTTCTCTATTTTAAGCAAACAAAATATTTTACAAATACATTAATAAAATACCAATAAGATGAGTTTTCACTGTTTTAAAACTCTTCAAATCCTTTACAATCACCACCAACTTTTGAACAACCTATTCTACTATTTGTAGTTCTCCTTAATGTTTCACTTTGCTACTATTGTCTTGTCCTTGGCAAAGTCACATTTAAAAAAAATAACTATTTTGCATAATATTTTGAAAAGTTATTACTTTCTAATATTGGCTTATTTCCCTCACATATCTTTAAACACGTCTTAAGTAAAACCTAATATGATCATCATAAAGTCGATCAACTTTATGATGTAACACATAAGGTAAATATAAAAGTATTTTGAGAATAGGACCTTAGAAGAAAATACTGGAATATTTTCAAGAATTGAGACAAAATATAAATAGTAGTCCCTCATGAAAAACTTAATGGAGGCAGAACACATCACGTTAGCCTTGGAAATGGCTTCATCAGTTGAGAATATACTCATACATGTACCAGCAGAAGTTTTTCGTGTGGGTGGCTTATTAGTTGGTACATGAAGAATAAGTATGACTGTTTTACTAGATACAAGAGACATGAGGAGAACAGCAGAAAATATTTACAGATCTCTTTCTCCCATATTATAGTTAGTATTAACATCATACAGAAGTTTGTATGTATAGATTCATTGGTACAAGGATCTTCAAACGATTTGAGGATAGAAATGAAAATCTAGAAGGGTGTGATGAAGAAACCAGGTAGAGAGCACTGTAGCAATCAGATCTTGATCACTTCAGTAATACACATTTGGACACTCCAGCTACTGGGCACAAGCTGAATCCAGATCACCAGCTTAGACTTTTCTTATGAACTAATGGCATTATTTTTAATTATTTATTGTGTTGTCATATAGGGATTTCAACTTTCGTAAGTGCAAAACAAAATTAACTAATTTCCTCTCAAATGTATTTTTATAGCTGTATCCCTACTTTTGTGAGTGACCTGTAAAATTACTCAATTAGTTAAAACAGAACTCTAACATGATGCAGAGTCTTCATTCTCCCGCTTGCTTTGCCCATAATGAAGTAGTCACAAAGTCATACAGGTTTCCTTGCGTGCCATTGTAATGTACTCCCCTTTCCTCATTTCCCTCTACTTGTCCTTTCTAAATATTCGCTTGAATTATTTCCTTCCCATTTTACCTCTCCTCAGTACATATGCCTGTTTCCTATATTACAGAATAAAACATCGTTCATTTCTTTCCTAAATTCCTATTTTGGTTCCCTAAAGTTTCTAGGAAAATTATTGTTTTCTGTTATGTGACATTCTAACTCATCTCTGGTGATAACAACTATGAAATCAAACACTAAGAACACTAACCATGATATTGATAACAATTGCAATGGAAACCAACTGAATGCTTACCCAGTATAGTTCAGGCATTCTTTTAATTATTGTATAAGTATAGTTCCCTGTATTCTTGCAATGGTTCTAAAAAGTGGGTGATAATTTATCAGAGAAGTGTATAGATGAGGAGAGGCACAGAGCACTAAATTTACATGTTCTAAGATCGCAAAAATTAAAAACTAACAAGTGGCAGATCTGAAATGCAAACCCAGGTGATAGATTACTTGCTCTTACATCCTTGGTGGCTCCATCTTAGTTCACATCTTGCAACCATGTTCATGCTTTGCTACAACCATACAAGAACATTGACAATTCCTAAAGCATTGTGTAGAAAAATGTGAAGTTCTGGTAGTATTCTCTTACCTTGTTTAGTAGACTTTGAGCATCTTGATAGTAGAATTTGTGTTTTCTACTTCATTTTATCCCCAGTAGAGCAGCTCACATGTTGTGGATGCTTGCTGAGGTGATGCTCATGTACAATCAACTCTGCTATAACTGATAATTTAAACATAACACAAATGTTATAATTTTGCTTGTATACAAAAAAAATTAGATTTTTTTTGAGGTTATCATGTAAACCTTGGCTGAAGT
This sequence comes from Hystrix cristata, assembly GCA_004026905.1. Classification (NCBI taxonomy): domain Eukaryota; kingdom Metazoa; phylum Chordata; class Mammalia; order Rodentia; family Hystricidae; genus Hystrix; species Hystrix cristata. The sequence continues at coordinate 9,743 of PVJO010032653.1, read as the reverse complement.
ATCAAGTAATACATTAAATAGAAGTGGTGAGGATAGACACGCTTGCCTTCTTTATGATTTTAGAACAAATGCTTTCAGTTTTTCCCATTTAGTATGATGTTAGTAGTGGGTTTGTCAAAATGACTATTATCACTTTGAACTAGGATATTTCTACATCTATTTTCATGAGGGATTTTTTTTTTTTGTATCATGAATGGATGTTGGGTTCTGTCAAAGGCTTTTTCTCCATCTATTGAGATGATCATGTGACTTTATCTTATCTTATGTTTATGTGGCATATTTTATTTATTTGATTTATTATGTTGAACCATCTCTGCATCCTTGCGATGAAAGTGACTTGGCCATGACGTATGACCTTTCTAATGATTTGCTACATTCTGTTTGCAAGTATCTTGTCGAGGATTTTGCATCTGTGTACAATAAGCAAATTGTTCTGTAGTTTCCTCTTCTTGTTGAGTCCTTATACAAATTTGGTATCAGGTAATTCCTTCTTCAAGGAATGAATTTGCCAGTGTTCTTTCACTTTTAATTTCATGGAAGATTTTAAGGAATACTGACATTATTTCTTCCCCAAAATTTTGCTAAAATTCTGTGTTGAATCTCTTGAGTCTGGGCTTTTTTATTTTTACTTCATGTTTTTCATTGCCTGTTATTGGCCTATTCAAGGATTTTATATCTTCTTGATTCAATTTTGGTAACTGTTACATATCTAAGAACTTTTCCACTTCTTCTATATTTAACCATATTGATTTAGCTAAACTAAGAAAGTGAAAGACCCCTATAAAGAAAAATACAGTATTCTGGAAGAGATTGAAAATGACATTAGAAAATGGACAAACCCTTGATGCTGGGTAGAAAAAAACAAATATTGTCAAAATGATCATATTACCAAAAATGATTCACAGATTTAGTGCAATTTTAATCAAATATCAACAACCTTCTTTGCAGTGCTAGAAAAAAATCCTAAAATTTATAAAACCAGAGGAGTACCAGACTAGCCAAATGATCCTGAACAAAAAGAACAAAGAAGGAGGTATTACAATGCCAGATTTCAAGTTATATTATGAAGCTACTATATTAAAAAAGAACCTGGTACTGATTCAAAAACAGACATGTTGACCAATGGAGTAGAAGTAAGGACACAGAAACAATCCCATGAACCTTCAGCCATTTTTGATGGAGTAGCGAAAAATATACACTGGAGAGAAGACAGTCTCTTTAACAGAGCTGAGAAAGATGGCTATACACATGCAGAAAAGTAAATCTAGATCCATATTCTCACCCATTAATAAAATCAAATCTAAATGGACCAAAGACCTAGAAATGAAAATAGAAACACTGAATTTTCTGGAAAATAAAATTGATAAAGTTCTTGAAGACATAAGCATAGACAAGGACTTTATGAACAAAATTCCAAAGCATAAGAAATGCCACCAAGAACCAACAAATGGGATTGTATCAAATTAAAAATGCCCATACAGCAATAGAAACAACCAAGTAATGAAGAGACAACCTGCAGAAAAGGCAAAATATTTTACCAGCTACTCCTCAAAGAATACAAAAACATTAGAATTCCCCAAATAAAAGAGCCAATCAAAAAGGGGGAGGGGGCAAGTAAAATGAATAGACACTTCTCAGAAGAAGTACAAATAGCCAGTAAGTGGTAGAAAAAGATGCTTGGTGTCTTTGTCCATTAGAAAAAATGCAAATTAATGTAACACTGAGGTTCCATTTTATTAGTAAGGATGGCTAACATCAAGGATTCAAATAAACAACAAATGCTGGTGACATTGTATAAAAAAAGGAATACTTCCATATTGTTGATTGGAAGGTGAACTAGTACAAGCACTGTGGAAATCATTATGCAGATCCCTGCCCCCCACCAAAAAAAAATTAAAATAGAAATTCCATTTGACTCAGCTATGCTTTTCTGGAATATCTTCACAAAACACTTGAACACACCATATTATGATGACACATGCCTACCATTGCTTATAACAACACAATTCAAAAGAGCTAAATACTGAAGTAGTCCATATGCCCATAAACAGATGAATGGATAAGGAAATATGGTATATACATCACGGAATACTATTCAACCATAAAGAAGGATAAATCTGAGTAATGTGTAGGAAAATGAATGTACCTTGAGATCATAATGATAAGTAAATTTAATCAGACACAGAAGGTTAAATATTATATGACTGCTCTTATATGAGAAAACCAAAATATAAATAATCTAAAGAGCAAAATTAAGGAGAGATAATAGGAAAGAAGATGATTGGTATACTTTACGGAGATGGTAAAGGGATCTGGGTTAAAGGAAATGGGGCAAGTACGAGTGTGGAGAAGGGGAGCAAAAATGATCAAAATGCGATATGTATATGTACCAATTCCCCAGTATAAATGTTATTATTACGTATTACCTTTTTATATACATACTATTAATAAAAACAAGATAGAAATAAACCCTACTTAATCTTGGCATGGTGGTGCTTTTCTGCAGTCTTCATAACTGGGAGACCGAAGCTGAAAGTTCACAAATTTGAGCCTCGTCTGGGCAGCTTAATGACTCAGAAAGAACTTGCTATTAAAAAATGAAAAAAAAAAAAATACTGTAGATCAGGCCTTCAAGTCCCAGAGCCCTCCCTCACAGAAACACTAGGTGAACAGAAAAATGTATACCTAAAAAAATATGGCACTGAAATATACACAATGGTCACATCTCACAATTCTTTCCACTGTCTTAATTCTTCATGTGGATTAATCTGCAGGCTTCTCCATCTAGTGTTGTAACTTTCCATTTCAGATAAATTAATCTCAGAACTTGTGTCAACCACGTCTCAATAACTCCCACACTACACCTCTTCAGTGGTCAGCAAACACATTCAGGTCATTCACAAGATAAGCTGTCTAATTTTTTGTATAATTTATATATTATCTAAGCATTTAAAATATGTAAAACTGTTTTATTAGTTTCTATCTTTTTAGTGTAATAGTGGTACAGCTTTTGATTGTTATGATCCAGCTCCAATTTGCCCATAAGCTCCATAATTTTAACTGAGTTTCAAAGAACAGACATGTTTCTAATCCTACATTTCTCAGTATGGCAGAACTGACTGTACTGAGATGACTTAAACAAAAACTGAAAGTCACCAGGTTATTGTTTTGGCTGAATTATATTCCCTCAAAATTCATATATTGAAGCTGTAACCCCCAATACCTCAGAATATAACTCGTATTTAAAGAAGAGGCCTATGAGAGGTGAATAAATTGAATGAGGCTGTTAATGTAGACTCTAATTCAACAAGACTGATGTCATTATAAGAAGAGGCAATGTAGACACACAAAAGAGGCAACAGGCAGTGCAAGCACAGAAGAACGACCATAGGAAAAGCGGTAAAGAAGTTGGACATCCTCTTGCCAAGGAGAGAGGCCTTGGAAAAAAAATAAAAGTGCTGAAAACTTGATCTCAGATATCAGCCTCCACAAATGTGAGACTATAAATATCTGTTGTCTAAGCTACCTAGTTTGTGGTATTTTTTAGGGGAACCATAACAGATGGTCACTTTAACTAAGAATGTATGTATCCTTCAAGATTGAATTAAAGTTTTGTTTCCATTTTTTTCCTTCTATTCTCTTTTTTTTTCCTTTTTCCTTCTTTCCTTTCGCCCTCCCTTGTTCCCAAAGCCTTCATAAATAAGAGGAGAGGTTGAAGGGAGGGGAAGGAATTGGGGAAAAAAGAAGAATCAAGATATATTGTGTGTGGGTACAAATGCCCTACGGTGAAAGTGACCATTATGTATATCTAAAGTGTACCAATAAAATTATGATAAAAAATACATAAATTCAGGGGAACAGATTGTGTTGGAAAAGACATTTTGTATCCCTTCCCTAGACCACCAATCCTCACTTTGGATTGACAGTTTTACCCCTGCACCACCACACACACACCCTGTCCTGGCCTCATAAGATCCTAGTACATTTTTTATTTTTATATTTATTAAAGAATATAACAAAATTTATATTTTCTGTATTTGGTATAGGTAACAAATTATTTAGAACCAATATTGTCCATTTTTAAACTTTACGTGAAGATTTTGGATTTGACATTTTTAACGTTGTCAACTCTGAACATATTAATGTTTAGCAAATGTATGTTAAAATATCATGGGATAAAAATATTTCAGTCCATTTAATGAAGAAAACTAAAGAATGTGATATACTTTATATGACTAGAATGCTGTGACTGCACATTCAAGTGTGCAGTCGTCCGTGGTGCAGATTATCTGTTCTCTGTCTTTTGTAGGCACATTACTGCTGCTCCATGTTCCCGTGCACTGTACTTAATGAAAAATCATCCACAATCTCTGATGTCGATGACAGAGGAAAAGGTAGAACTATTGAAAACGAGTGAGGAAAAAAGTAGAACTCTGGAGACAAATTCACAGCCAAGGGTTTAACATATAAATCAATATCCCTCTGTAGGATAATCACTGAACATCCACCATGTATTGCAGGGCAATTTCCACTTATCTCTGAGGAAATTAGCTCACGCTGAATGATAAGAGTAACCTTTTACAGAAATGCTATTCCTCTGGCAAACACTAGGATTGCAGGAAAGAAGGGAAGGAGAATAAGTGCTCAGTGCCTAATAATGGAGAGATTTAAAAAAAAAAAAAACCCTGCAACAATATTACTGTAGTATTTATATGCACATAGGGAGGAAAAGAATTCTAATATTAATAACAATAAGTAGCACTTATTGACATCTTTCATTATTCAGGTGATTATATTTCTCAAAATTAAAGCATTTAATTTTTAAAAAGAGTCACATACCCTGGGAATTGGGAGTCATCATCATCCTATTTTATGGACAACTGTAGCCGGTGAACAGCTAATTGACTTGCCCCCAGTAGTGCAGCTCTTCCATTGACAGTTAAGATGCAAAAACTATTTCTGTCTTACTTCTTTCGCCTGTGTTCACTGTGGCTGCTATTGAAAACTCTCTAGGCTGCCTTTCACTCCTTGATCCTTCTCCAATCCTTAAAGCGCTTGCTTTTTTTCTTCATTTCCTGTTTTCCTTTCTAGTCCAAGTGTACTTTCCTATGATATTTTTTAACTTGCCTGCCATTATAATTTCTAAATATCTCTCAGCTTTAGTTTCTGTACTATTCATTTAAATATCATGCACCCTCTATTAGTTTGAATATGCTTTATATCTTATATTCAGATATTTCACTTTTCAAAATAAATTCCCCTTTGTTCTTTACAGTGAAATTTCATATATTTCTCAAGTGATGGACTTTAGAATATTTTTTAAAAGTTAACACTTTTTGAGGTACCCTACTAATTGCCAGATCACATGCTGTACCATAAATTTTTTCATATGTCTTTTTCAAAAAGTGTCATTGATAGTAATTTACATGTTGTGTTGCATGTGTATATGCTTATGAATTGTAATACAAAATATATTTGTCATGGGTTGTGGTCCAAAGGTTTGACACCACTCTGACAATATAATTGCAAACCTAGGTCATATATTTAAATTTATTTGAAAGAAGATTTTTATTCTCATTTGCCAGTTTCAGGTATCATAGACTGTAAACATTTCTTTAGGCAGGATTGCTCGAAATATCTTGGCAGCGTTAAATGTCGGTGGGTCTAGGTTCATTTTTCTTCACCTGGCCCAGCTCCAGGAGTTCATTGATTTCTGTAATTAAATGAGTTGGAAGTAAATCCCAGGCCTGTGCTGCACGTTAGTCATTGGTGTTGATACCTGAATCTTAATAAGCTGTTGAGTGTGGTCTTGTGCCAGAGAGGCAAGGTGTTAACAGTCCTTAGGGCGCTCCCAGGCCATGTAGCAATCTGGGCTTATAATTGCCACACACAGGACAAAAGACAGAGAGGAGAAATGGCATTAGATTCAAGTAAAACAACACACTTCAGAAAGTGCTTCACTGGATGAATACAAAATTTTTCTGTTTTGTTCTTTTACATAAATCCAGCATAATGGATGCAATTTTCTTTAGCCTTTCTAAGTGGAAAATGAAAATGCAGTCTCTCAATATGATTGGAACAGTAGTATTTAAGAGAGGCAAACGTTAAACATTTTTAATTAATTTTCAAGCCTGATAAAATCTATTTCAAGTCAGTAAATGCTATATCATTTTTGTTTGATTTCTTTGAGGCAGGTGTTACAATTATATACAGGTTTGCTTTAAGAACCAAAATAGAAACATATCAAACTCATATATATGTGGGCATAAATGCATACAAATATACATACATACATACATACACACACATATACAGTATGTGTCATGCAAACATACGGCATATATCATATATATTATATATAATATCATACAACATGGTAGCAAGAAAATAATCCTACATGACTTTGAAAAGAAAATAGTACCAATTTTGTTCATTCAATAAGAAAATAAAAATGTGGACATTTTGGAGATTTATTATGGAATGTGAAAGTTAAAAAAAGCACATCCTTTTTCAGAATTTAATTTAGAATTTAATTTAGAAAAAAATTAAATTCTGTTTTTCCTTGCAAGTCGTAGAATCCTACATCTCATTTTGCCAATGCTGGTGAGAATGGAAAAAATGAATTCAAATTTTTGTTAAGCCTTGACATCATTTAACATGCAAAATCCATTTTAGAAATATAATCTAGCAAAGGATATAAAAACTGCAACATTTATGTAAAATGATAGTTTCTTATAAAATGGAGAGTGAAAAAACTTGGAATTTAAAACCAACAAAAGGATCAGTTAAATACTTATAGCGTGTCTACAAATCAAAAAACCATGGAAGCAATAAGAATGGAAGTATATATTGTTTCTGATATGTAAATAATATATATTGCATAGTAAAAATAGGTTTCAAAATTATTTTCACATATATAGATAAGCACTGCATAAACGTACTTTCATATATACATGTATATCATGTTTGCTTTATATATCTATATCTGTATGGATGTATATGATAAAAAATATTTGGAAATTAAGAGAAACAAATGTTAACCGTTATAATCTCTAGTAACAAGGCTGTGTTTGGTTTTATTTTGTTTTGCTCTATCTTTTCATATCTTCTTGTATAATTAAAAACAATTTAAACTCACATTTTAATGTTACTCTATACAATCTCAGAATATAATAATTTCTTTATGAAGAAGATGAATGGCAAAATGGACAGAATTCATTAAATATTTATCCTAGTTCCAACGTTTTATTTGGAACTTTGGAATAGAAAAATAAATAGAAGACAGTTTGCATTCTCCATAGGATATCACATTTTCTAAATAAAGTACTGTCACTCCTTTGTTCAAACACACAAAATGCTGCCTATCGTTCAGTGAATAAAGTAAAAATGTCAGTCTGGCATTTAAAACCCCTACAAAATAATACAGAATGTGACTTTCACAACCACCAACAAAATTAGCTGGATCAACGAGTGCAAACTATAAAAATGATTGCTATACCTGGGTGTCGTGGCACATGGCTATAATCTGAGCAGTAGGGAGGCTGAGGCAGGAGGATCACCACAAGTTCAAGGCCAGCCTGGGCTACCTAGTGAGTTCCAGGCTAGATTGAACTATCTAGTGAGATTTTGTCTCAAAAAAATGATTGATGTAGTTTCTGAAATTAAAATTATATATGCAATGAAATATATATTACATATGTAATGATTCGAGTCTCTTAAAAGTAAAGTATGTTAAACTATTACATTCTGTCTATGTAGACAGCACTATTCAAGTCACAAGAATGTGTATGATACATATCCATGACTTCAAAGATTGGCAATTAAATTGAGAAAAATTAAGGGACTGATTGATACTCAATTATGGTTAGTGAATAGAGGCAGACTTTATTTTAATCCATACTGGGAAGGGTAAGTAATATGGGATCAAATTTAGGGTGTTTTGAGGTTTCACTACATCCCCTTGGACTGATTCCTATGATTGCTCCTAGGATATACCTTGTAGGTACACATATCCACAGCTCTTTGTACCCTAAAAATCCAGTTGAGGAACAGGATGTTGTGTGTCATTTCTCTCTGGTTGGTTTTAAGATCTCCTTTGTGACGTGTGCCACAGTTTCATTGTGACTAGATTCAGTCCCTCGTATTTTCCAACTGTCTATAGGTAGATGTTGGGTGATTTCTCCTAATACATCTAGAATACCTTACTTGATAATTTATCATTGTCTGCTTTACCACTTACCCCGACAGATTGCAAATTTTGGAAGAAACAGTATATTGATCTTCTCTAGAAGTTTTATTTGTTCTCATTCAAGTCCATCTGTTTGTAATAGTTAATATTAGTATCACATTTTTGCTTTCAATTCTTTCTTTGATAATTATAAATATACTTAGATTACTGTCACCACCTGGTAATTATACTATTGGGAACAGAAGAGTCTGTTATTGCTATCCATTCCACCTCCAGGACTGTTGACAAAGTTGATTCTTTCTAGTATGTTTTATTATTTAGGATTTAAGTTTAAATTTCCTAGGATACTACTGTCCTAGGAACAAATTTTGCAAACATTCAAGGAGCAAAAGATGTAAATAATATGAATTGGGCTTCAAATCTACAGGACAATAAGGCTCTAAATATGAATTGTTTTAAAAAAGATTTGTTTCATGCCCTTATCTAGACCTCAAACTGAAACAAGAATCTTTAAGCTTCTTGTCAAGGAATCTTGTTTCTTTTTCCTGTTTATTCATTGTCTTTGTGTTTACATCCTTAACTCCCTCAACTTACACACACACCACATCAATTCCACTCTGCTCCTGGAGAAGATTGCTAAGTGCAAATCGCTTGATTTTTAAACCTTACGAGACTCCTCCCTTCACTTTCCTACTCAAACAGATCAGTGAAGAATCAGCAGAAGGTCTGGTTGAAACCTAATTTCACTTCCATTTTGATCCTTTGGAAAACATCTCACTTCCTTTTGGGATGAACAGGAATTAAAGGTTTTTGTTTGTTTGTTTGTTTTTTCCTATTTTTTCTTTGTACTTGGACATATTGTTGCAAGACCTTTTCACGTTATCTAGTCTCCAATATTATTGAGAAGTCTGAATCAATATTTAATTTTAAATTATATGTGATCTTTCCTGTCTATAAATTGAAATTATTAAAAATGTTTTCTCCTCTACCCTTGGTGCCATTCTTGGTCCAGAACTGACATAGCAACTCTGACTGGCTGATTATAGGAAGGCTAAAGTTACTACTTTTGGAAAATTCGCAAAGATGCGCTTCTTCCTAGCCACCGACACAGACCTCCCTTTCAGGGGCTCTGCGATCCTCCCCCGCCCCAACAACAAAAATACTCTCAGACATGGAAGTGGACGGATAAAGGGAGCGTCTCTGCATAAAAGGAGGCCAGCGGATTAGACAAGATGTCGATCAGCAACTGTAACTGTACAAGCAGCTTTAAAACCGAACATATTACTCCCAGATCAAAAGCTTGTGGCATATGGCTGTTGACTGTCAGACAGAATCGATCCATTTTATAGTGATGTATGTCTTCTGTCTCATTTCCTACTGATGCTTCACTTTGTGTCCACAGAGCGGTCCTTACCCAGTCTCTGCTCAGGAAGCTCATGGTGTGTAATCTCTTATTTTGCATTGAACCCCTAGAGTGTTTTTAAAATACTATTTAACCTTCCCTCTTTCTTCTATAAAAAATAACTTCTCTAATTATTAGAAATCTCAAAAGCAT
>PVJO010032652.1:0-12903 GCA_004026905.1 Hystrix cristata | reverse complement strand
TGGATCACTTGGCAAGAAAAACTACTTATTTTAAAATTGCCTGTATTGACACATTCTCTGGAAGGCATACATACTTCACCATGTCTCAAATAACAGATTGCACATAATTAAGAAATGTTTGGCATCAAAATGACAGTTTCATATATTTACAAATGCATGATAGTTTCATATATTTAAAAATGAATTTTATGTATGTTTATACTCATCTTTGCACCGAATGAACAAGGTTAAATTTATTTGTCTTTCTTATTTATATTTACATAGCTAAATATAATATACATTAACTATTAAGGTAATGGTTTAATACTTATAACAATTACATGAACACTTAGTTGTCTGATATAATAATAAATCAACCTCACTTTCTACTTCTCTTTTGGGAGTTTTGGGAGATTGTTCAAGTTCTCTATGAAATTTTATGCACATCTTATGAACCTCTGAGTCATCTTCAGAAGATAAAAGGTCTTTTTCTCACTAATTAATTCTCTTAGTTATCTTTCTCTTTGCTGAGGCGAGCTATCCAACACCCAAAGTTAAAGGAGGAAAAGTTTATTTCGGCTCCCAGTTTGTGGTTTCAGTCCTTAGTCAGCTGGCTCCAAGGCAGGGTGTCATGGCAGAGGGGCATCACAGAGGAGAAAGAGTTTGTGGCAGGCAGAAGGCAGCAAAAGCAGCAAGCAGCAAGAGATGGCAGCAGCCCTCGTTCTGTTCCTTATATTCTAACCAGGCTACCCTCACTTTAGGAGCACTCACACCCAGAACTCTTACAACTGAATGAACAGAAACTAGTCCAGGTTCTTGTACGCAATCAGGAAAGAATTGCCAAGCACACACCTCATAGTAAGTAGTAAGTAGCTACGTTTATTGAAGATCATGGGATGGTAGCAGCAGACACAGGTAATAAGGCAAAGGAGAAAAGGAGGAGGAAGAAGAACACTTGATAACTCAGGCTTCCAGTATTTAATGGGTTGGACACCTCTGACTCCAGGTGCCTCCTGTTCCATCTCTTACTAGTGTTGATGATCTGCCACCTTGGACATCGTAACCTCCTAAGCTTAAACACAGGTAATTGTTAGGGTGATGTTGTGGTTATAGTTAAAGGGAGGGAGCAGCTCCCTCAGCTTCCCTGGATCTAACTATACTAGAAATATGCCAAACCAATCAGTGGACTGATTTAGTAATCACACGCCCTTAATCCCAGCATCACACACTCTGGTCTAGCCACCTCTGAAAAGCCTCATCCATGACCATATGAGGCTTTGAGGGGACATCTAGACACAAGCCATAACATTAATATATCTGGTAATGGTCAAAACTCTAAACTTAAAGTAATGGCTTCCTTCTGCATTCTCGCCTCTGGTCTGGCCCAGCCACTGCAGAAATGCCACAATAGAGAAAAAAAGATGTAAATTGATTGTTTTTTCTTTCCCTGCCATTCACTCTGATACCTATTTCTGCATACATCTCACTTGGCTGTGGGTTCCTCAAAGTTGCAGTGCGAAGATGGATAAGAAGTTAAGCAAGTGACAGAGTCCTTAACCAGCATTGTGATGGTTTGCAGGGCCCTATAGAGATAGCACCTGCTTCTCTCCTGGTGAAAAGTTTTACTGTGCTTTCCTTGGCTGGACAAAGGTATTTCCATTTTAGCTTACTCTGGGCTCTACCGGTATCCCCGGGCATTCAGAAAGTCTCTTCACACTTCTGTGCAAATCTGTGGTCCTACTACACATTGCTGTTGGTCAGGATGGAAGCTGTGATTTCCCTATCCCTTTACCATGCAGGATCCGTCTCTGCTCTATTCATGCACATACAAAATTTGTGGCTGATACCAATGTAACAGTGAACTCTCATCTGCCTAGCTGTTCAACTCCCCAACTAACCAGTCTACCCAGGTATCATTCAGATAAGTCAATTCTTTTTTCTCCACAAACAGAAAGGTGAAGGTACTGTAGTGTATTCTCCTGGCTCCAGGTGAAAAAGAAAGCGCTCCTCGTCCACCCACTAGGGGCATGAGTCAGAGGCGTAAAGGGCAGTTGGGTCCAAAAGTTGTTTGTTCATCTCCTCACCCCTTCCTATCCTTTTCATGTGTGAGTAAACATGGCACATGAATGTGTTTTGCTCTTCAACGGAAACTTACATTTGAAATTTCTTTGTAATTTTGTTAGTATTTCTGTATTATCTCTACAAAAGAAAATTTGAAAATATGGTGTCTGGCTTCCCTAACATGCATGTGGGAGATCCAAAAGTTGCTTTCCAGTTAATACATTTACTAGATGGAGTAATCATTCAATAGAGAAGCGTTTGCCTAGACTCTGAACTTTTTCACTCTCTAGTGATTTTCTTTTCTTTTATAATGAACTACATATAACTATAAGCTAGAAAACAAAACTTTAAAACTGTATCAGCTTTGGAATAATTATTTTTATTTTGAAATAATAACTGAATGCAGCCAAAAAGATATTGTTCCATGCTTCTGTTAATGATATATTCCAACAAAATGGGATTCCACAAAAATCATTGATATTTCTTATGATAGATTCATTAAATTCAAACACAAGAGAAAAAATATGGAGAAATCTACTTCCCTTGATTATAACAAAAACAATTGAGTCTGTACATGGATACAAATATGTTACAGTGAGGTTCAGAGAATTTATGTCTGTATTTTTTCTCATGAAAAAACAATTAGGAAAATTGTCATCATGGAATATTAAGTAGATAAAGTTTATATGCTAGATATCTGTAATTGAACAATAATAGCTGTTTAAATACAAAACACAAAACTTTAAGAACAGTCTACATGGTAGTCAATGATGCTTTTGGTGGTGATGATGATAATATTGGTTGAAGGTTCCATGTTTATGGGATAGGATTTGTATGTGATATCATGCTTATAAACATTATTCATAAACAATAAAGTTAAAAGGAAAGTTGAGTGAAGAAAGCTTTTTGCTTTTGTTGTTTGTTTACAGTTCAGCATAATAATCTTTGCTTTATGAATGTCAAATTGATTACTTACCAGATTTTCTGTTTTGAAATTTTCATTTGCTTTTCTGCATTATCAGTGGCATGGATATAGCCAGGTGTGGTTACACATGCCCATAATCCCAGAACATGGGAATTTGGGCAGAAGGATCACCGTTAAATCTAGGTCAGCCTGGTATACATAATGACTTCAAGGCCAGCCTGAATTACTTTGTGTGACTCTTTTTTTTTTCTTTTTTTTTTTTAATAACAAAAGACAGTTTATTTGGGAAAAAAGATAGAAGAGAGAGAAGATAGACAGCTACCATGAGGTGGTAGGGGGTTTCAGAGGTCTGTAAGACTCTATTTAAAAAAAAATGACATAGATATTGAGAAGTAGAATTTTATATGCATACTGAAATACCAAAATACATTAGTATATCCTACTAATCTTTTAAAAACCTTACTGACTAAGCCAAATGTTCTCTTAACAAAAACTCCAGAAATCCCACATGGATATATTCTAAAATATTATTTTCTGCTCTCTATAGAATCATGTTCATCACTGGAAACTCAACAGACTATAGAGCATAAATTAACTCTCATTTAATATTTTGGCAGAAAAAATGATAAACTTTGAGGGAAATTATGCTTTTCCTTTCATAAACATGACATCTCCTTAAAGGAAAATTGCTCCTTTATAGAAAGCTCAGTCAATTGAAATATAGAATTATTTTATAACTAATGTATAGTGTAGTAATAGATAAGGGCAGATCAGGGACCAGCAGGGCTGTAAAGGTGTAGGAGGAAGGAGCAGGTTTGTGATGATGGAATGAAACATCTGTATCTTGATTGAGATGAAAGAAAAGCGTACATATAATACGATTGATTCAGATTATACACATATTTGCACAAATGTATACCTATAAAAACTTATAGATTGTACCAGTGTCAATTTCCTGGTTTTGATATTGTGGTATTGTCATAAAAGATGTCATTTTGGATGTTATACTAAACTGAGTGAAGTATGCAAGGAACTCTCTGTATTATGTTTGCAACTTCTTATGAATCTTTATTTTTCTTAAATAGAAAATGAAAACATAATGACCTCTAGAATGTTTTAGAGTTTCCTGCACTTAACAAAAGTCATAATTTGTTTTTCTGCTTAGGACATCTGTTTCCTATAAAAAATTGCTTAAAATTAGAAAATGGCTTATAAAATGAATGTCAAATATACTAAAATAGATTGAAGGGATATTTAAAAATCATCCAACTGGAATATTGTGAAAACATTATAAGACAAATATTATCATACATAATTTTAAAATATTATTATAATTATTCATAACAATTTAATATGGTCATATAAGTGCTTCATTACACATTAACCTCATTTATATTCATGGCGTTGTTAGGAAAGGATAATATCTGTGTTTTTAAAGATGTTTATTTTATGGTTAACACAAGAGGATTTTTATAATTTATTGAACATTCTCTCCTATAAAGAAGGGCTATGTAAAGCAAATGGGACCATGAGATGCAAATTTATTCACGTATTCCTTTACAAATAACTACCATGTACCTACCATGGGTTAGGTGCTATCATAGATGCTGGTGCTGTAACATGTGGAGGTAAAGAGATAAACCTCTTTTCCTCAAGGTATTTGCTTTCTACTCTGGGGAAATGGAAAAGCAAATACATACATATGTTTTAAAGAAAAATACCTAAAATGAGATTTGATTTATAAAATTGTTTTAAAAGGCATTGATACCTAACAAAAAAAGAAGATGTATTACTTGGATATTAAAATGTGGTAGTCATTACATTTAATAGTAATGTCCATACACGTAGTATTAGCATGTCCATACATGTAGTATTTGGAGGATTCTCAAGAGTAGATAGAATCTACATATGTCTTCTTTTCCCTTATGCCCCACAGTTCCTTCCCAGAAGAAATGTTTTCTATATATCATTTAAATATACTATCATAGATATTTGTGATCATTCCTCCTGGAAAAACATTCACTAGTATTGGAGATCAAGTAAAACATTTGATTCAGTTTATAGGTGAAAAGATTGGTTTGAAATTAATTTGCCCCAACCAATGTAATCAGCAAATAGTAGAGACAAATTTTAGTTCTAGTCATTTGAATCTAAGTCAAGGATACTTTAAGGATGGTGAGAATTCTTTCAGAATATATCTTGAAATGTATATGCTTTCCATGGATATATACTGAGCACCAAAATATGCTGGTGGTGAGGACAGAGATACAGTGACGTATACAACCTATAATCTGAATTTAACCTTGGACTTCAATATAGAGGTAAGATGTATACAAGAATGACTGCAGTCAAAGGAAGAAAGTGGTTGAGACCACAAAGGATGCATTAGATAAAGTGCCATGGAAGACCATGGAAAGATCAATGGCATTCATCTCCAGAGGCATCGGAAGGTTTCTAAAAGAAATTGGCTTTGCTTTAGGCTTTGACTTGGGAGGACTGTGGCATTGGAACCAAGGTTATACTTGGGATAAGTTATATATATATATATATATATATATATATATATATATATATATATATGCTTTCATATGCTAAATGTACTAATGTTGTCCAATAGTTTGTTCATTTATCTAATTTCTAAATTTGAACACATAAATTTCTCAATTCCTATAAAAATTTAGACTCTGAAGCAGTTCAACAAATTTCTGAATTTTCTACACAATGATGTGGCTACCTGACTTTTCTTTAGCTGTAATTATGAAGTAAATTGGCAAAATAGTCCAGTTTTATCCCATACCATCCCTGCAATTCTCACATGATATTTTTAATTTAGTAGATTTTAAATATCTTAAAAATTATTTAAGAATGGAAATTTAAACACTTTTTATATAAAAATAAAAGTTGCAGACATATTTTTTCTTTGAAGGATAGGAAAGGCTCAGTAAGGTGACAGAACTTATAACTAATATACCTGCACATATCCAATGAGCCTCTCAGAGAACGTTTCTCACTAGTAATAAAAACTACAATGGATTTCTGCTAGCTAAGTAATACAGTAATATTGCAGTATGCCCTTTGAGGATGTAACTGAAATATAAGTTCAGATAAATCCATGTCCTTGTAAGATAATGACATTTTGCTATTCAGCTTTCCTTTCCTACTTAAAGCTTACTTGAATGTGGACAATTAAGGGAAGTCATGAAAGTGACATTGTGTAGACAAACCAAAAATAAATTCGCAGATCATATTCAGTCTTATCTTTAAAAATACTTTCAGTGTATGAGCTTGAGAGTGGAGGAGGTCAGAGTACAGGATAATCTCTTAAAAGTTCATTGTTGAATGCTTCTCTTTAACTCATCATGATTGCTTTGCCCATACGACCTAACAGCAGACTCACTGTACTAATCTGCAATGGAGTCGTCCTCTTCCACCCCTCTCCCCCATCTTGACTCCACATTTGCTAGGCTAAACCAGGACTCATTGGTCAGGTCTGACCAGCTTCTTCTCTTAGGCACAGTGAGTTCACGTACCTGAAGTGCCAATTCTTGATTTGAGAAAAAGGGTAATTCTCCATGAGGAAGAACAACACTGTGCTCTCCTTGACCCCCTAACTAGTGTATACTGTATTTTCCTAGTTATGAATACAGGATCTTATATATGGATGATAGTCTTTTTCAAACCTGACGCTAAATTTCCCCATCAGACATAATTTTAAGATTCTTAAAGGTGCTGGGGATTTAGCTGAGTGGTTAAAGTGCTTGCCTTGCAAGCACAAGGACCCGAGTTCAATCCCCAGCACCAAAAAAAAAAAAAAAAAAAAAAAAGATTCTTAAAGGTTACAGCTACACATTTCACTTATTCTGCGTCCCTTTTGTCTTATGGACCCTTTTGGTTATAGTCTACAAATGGCAAGCCCCAATATATGCTTTTGAAGGGAACTTTAGTTCCTCAAAGGAAGTTTTTTTTTTTTTTTAATTTAACTGTGTTATGTGATTTACTTTCAGTTAAGTAAATTTGAAAATCTGAAAGTCACACAAAGTTGTCATTCTTGCTTTCTACTCACAAATATAGGAATCATTTCCATAGGAACAAATATTTGATTGCCACTAGGGTTTGATTTGGAAAAAGATTACTAGAAAATGTTATCCATTTTTATGTATGATTTCTATTTGGGGATCTATCTTAGGCTTTCTTTAAAAAAATAGTTTTTTGCAGTGCTGGAGACTGAACCCAGCACCCTTGCAAGGAGCCACACCCCAAATCCCTTTTTCTGGGAGAGGATCTACCCAGGTTGCTGAATTGCTCGGGCTGGGTTCAGACTTGCAATCTTCCTGCCTCTGCCTTCCCCAGTCCTATAACTAGAGGCATGTGCCATCACGCCCTGCTAAGATAATTTTTATATGTGACTTCACACTACTTAGCTCCAAATCCAATTTTTAGCCCATGTGACAATGAAAATTGAGCTTGGATTTATGGAATGCGTGATTATCCAGTTGCATAAATGACCTACAAAAGTATCTACACTCTGCACTTTCTCCGGTCTCAATAGTTATTTGTAAAAAGACTGCCAAGTTTTGTAGTATATCCTGAATCACACAGCAGGGGAGTTACATTCTAAAAGGAAATTTAGAACATTTCAATTAGAATGTTTGCAGGTTACTGATATTATATTTTCTTAATTTTAAAGAGATAATTTCATTGGGAATACTTACAAAGCAGATATTATATTTCTTCTGATCTACCTGCCTATAAATATCCTTGATTGTCGTATACCTGGCAGTGTTACTGTTCAGGCTCTTGTTGTAGATGGTGAAGGCGGGTGGACTCAAAAGCAAGTTGCAAGGAGCCAAGAGGCTGAGAACAAGAGAAAACAAAAATGTCTCATGGGATTTCAGAATGGATGAATGATTTTCTTAACAACTATACAGGCTCTTCTCTGACATTGTGAAACCATTTAAAGCCCTTGGAATTTATATGCAAGTCTGGGACAGGTGAGTTAGGGTGTCAAGTTAAGGTGCCTAATGGATATTGATTTAGACGTAGAAAAATATAGGGAAGGATATGATTTTTGCAAATTTGAGTTTATAGACCACTGTAATTACTCTTTTGGGAGAAAATGAAACTGAAGACAAGAAAGACTGATAAAGAAGCCCCTAAATATGGCACATCACAGGACAGAATGAGAAGAACTCAACAGAGAAATCGGAAATGGATTCAGCACATTCATTCATCGGTTGGATCCGAGTAATGAGGGAGGAAGAGTTTAGAATAACTTATAGGTTGCTAGAATGGTTTAGTAGCTGAATTATGATGCTACTGGTTAATCAAAGGGAGAGAAGCAGAATAATAATTGGAAATAAGAGAAAAGGAGTAGTAAAATATTAACTGTGAGACATACTGAGTTTAAGATGCCTGAAGTACATTCAGGAAGAAAAGTCCAATAGGAAGTTGAAGGTTTAGCACAGTGGTTAGAGTGCTTGCCTAGCAAGCACAAGGCCCAGAGTTCGATCCCTGTCCCTCCTCCCCAAAAAATGAAGATGAAGATTTGGAATTTCGGCCGTTAAACTACAGCCTTTGGTGCAGATTTAGGAAAAAGGAGGGTTACTAATTGGTTCAAATTATGAACATAGAGAACACTTTATTTGAAAAGAGGACTGAAGGTAGAATGCTGGGGCCAGTAAACACAAATGGTTGCTAAGTAAGGAGAACAGGAAATGGAAAAAGAGAATTGAAGCATACAGAAAAAAAGACATGAAATCCATGGAAAGAATTTTGCAACATACTTAACTGGCAAGGAAAATAGATGATTCGATTGTCCTTGAGGTTCCATTATTTTCTTTCCATGAAATGGTAATAATATAAGGCCAAGCTAACAGCAATATGTATTTTAAAATATTTCATCTCTTGGAAGCAGATCAGAAAAGTGAAACTTGCAATAAAATGATATTATTAGTAGTAATGCTTTAGAGCAGTGTGGCGGACCTTTTAGAGCATCCAATGATAAAAACAGCCCACTTGGGCATGCGTGCCACAGGTTCACCACCACTGTTTTAAAGCTTTCAGAGGTATAGAATTTAAGGATTTTAGAAGTCAGATATCACAGACAATACATTCGTTTGGTTTTCTCAGACAGCATGAACAAACTTTATAAAACTGAAATACAGATTTTGGAGGTGATAAATAATTTATTAGTTAAATTATTGTAATACAGTATGTAAAGTTGTGTATGTTTATTAAACCCAAATGTATTACAGAACTATATTCTTTGACTCCTTCTATCAGTAAATAATAATATCTAAAAAGGGCAGTACATTTATATAAAGCATATGATATATTTAGTGTATATAAGAAACCAAACCTCCTTTTTTTATATTTGTTATTATATTTTTTTTTGAAAAATCAGGGGAAGTGGCCTGCAGCCTGCACATTGGATATGCCTGGCTATTGGAACAGTGGTACTTGTCAAACACAGTTATGATCATGCATCCATCATTTTCATTTCAGCCTTGTGGTACAGTGTTTTGATCTATGACTTGGATAAAGATAGAAAGCATTCTTACCAAATTTATGAGTTACAGAGTGTAAAATAACAGTAAATATTTATGAAATAGTCTCAGACAAGAAAGAAGCACCAATGTAACAAGATGGTGTCTAATAAGAATAAAAATAGGTTTGGGTACTTTATTTTATATAATTTTTTTAAACCAAGAACATGTATTGGTGCATTGTATACATAATGATCACATTCATCATGGTTATTTTGTACCTGTACATGATGTATCTTGGTTTCCCCCTCTTCCCCACCCCTCCCTTCTGCTCCCTCCTTCCCTATTTACAGCAGGTTTATTTATATTTTTCCATTTTTCCTTTTCCCCTTTCTTTCCTTTTTCCCTTCCTTCTTTTCCCCTTCTGCCTTTCTAGTTCTCCTCTCTTTTGAATATTATCTTCCTTTTACATAATTTCTATCACACCTCTTTGTCCTTATTTACACTTGTGGTTTCTCATATCAGAGAAACAATTCTATGTGTACTCATGAGTGTCTGATTCATTTCGCCTAAGAGTATGTTCTCAAGGTGCATCCATTTACCTACGAATGTCTCTAGTTTATCCTTTTTATGGCAGAATAGTACTCTATTGTGTAGAAAAAAACCATATCTTCTTTAACCTTTCCTTAGTTGTTGGTCATTTGGGTTGTTTCCAAGTAGGTTTTTGTTCTTGGTCATGATAATGAATTGTTCAAGCAAAGAATAAGGAAGATGCAGCTGAAATCATCAAAATAAATATTTTAGGGTTTTTATTGTACCAGTAAACGCAGTGTAAGTCAAAAGTTTGGTAGGACTATTAGCTATTCAATGACTCCCGTTGGCCCCTTTAATATAAACGCAATACTTTGGTCAGTATTTTTCATAAAGTACATTCTAAGGCACAATAACTTTTCCACTGAAATAAAATCTCTTGGGGTTGGTCCACGGAATCTGCACTAAAAACTTCTTAGTCAATTTTGATGTAAATTAAACTTCAATGATCATTGAAGTGAACTAAACAAACAATCCCATTCTAATTTATGCTATTTTATCATGTCATGCGAGTTATGTTCTATTCTCTCTCTTTCAATTTAATAGGGTTGTGAAATACAGGTTGCATCCAAGAAAAGGTAACTTTATAAAAATGGGGCACTAAATCATATCTATTGGTAATACATGGATAAAGTGGGATATTTGGTTAGACAAGGAAAGGTTCAGTGGGACTTTTAAGTATTTATGATATAACTAATTTATTAATTAAATTACAGTGATTAATTTCATTGTTATTCGTGAATATCCAATAAATGTTCACTACCATTAGTAGTTAAAGGAGATTACTGTGAATATCAGATCGTAACATGGAAAATGCTTGTAATGTAGTAAAAGAAACATTAAGGCATAAAATTTTATAAATATTTCAATTACAAAGATGTAAAAATAAGTTGTACATTAAATAACACCAACAACTACTACACTAAAGTGATGAGTGGTTTTGTTTGGAAAATGCTATAATAACATCCCTTTTATAAAACAAAATATTCTCCAATTTTGAATATTCCCTCATATATTAAATAACATTTCAAAATTGAAGAAGATTGGGAGATTAATAACTTACCTAATAATAAAGCACTCCAGATGATAAACATGGATATTTTTCATAATACAGGCAGATATACTGAATAATAATATGAAAAGAATTGAAAGTATGTTTTGCCTGGACTTCAGAAAGGTTTTTTGGAGATCTCAGTAGATTGTCACAAGATTTAATTATGAAATCATATGTTCCAAGTTTTATTTTAAAAATGCTTCAAAGAGCCAAGCATGATGGTGCATACCTGTAACCTCAACATTTGAGAGGCTGAGGCAGGACAATCTCCTAGAGTTTAGGGCCAGCCTGAAGTATTTAATGAGACTGTATAAAAAATGTTTTTTTGAATACCAACAACATACTTTACAGATCTAGAAAAACTGATCCTGAAATTTATATGAAGCCAGAAGGGAGCCAAAATAGCAAAAGTTATTTCAGGCAATAAGAGCAAAGCAGGAGGCATAGCAATACCTGACTTCAAGCTATGCTACAAAGCAATAGTGATAACAGCAGCATGGTACTGAAACAAAAAGACATGTGGATCAATGGAACAGAATTGAGGTTACAGAAACCTCCCAGACATATTCAACTACTTGATTTTTGACAAAAGATCCAAAAGCATATGTTGAGGAAAGAGGGCCTATCCAACAAGTGGTGTCTGGAAAACTGTTTACCTGTTTGTAGAAGAATGAAACTGGACCTTTATCTCTCACCATGTACTACATTAAAATCAAAATAGATCAAAGATCTAAACATTAAAACAGAAACATTAAATCATCTGGAAGACAAAACTTGAAGACAGGAGTAGGAAACAATTTTCTAAACAGAACCTCAATCAAACAAGAAATAGTAGCAAGACGCAAAAAATGGAATTATATCAGACTAAACAGTTTCTGTACAGCAAAAGAATCAATCAGTGGAATGAAGAGACGACTTGCAGAATGGGAAAAATTTTGCCAGCTACTTCTTAGATAGAGGACTAATATCTAGAATATACAAAGAAATAAAAAAAAATTAGACCACATAAATTAAAGACCCACTCAAGAAATAGGCAAGAGAAATGAACAGACACTTCACAGAGGAACAAACACAAATGGTCAACAAATATATGAAAAAAATGTTCAACATCTCTGGCCATTAGAGAAATGCAAATTAAAACAATGTTAAGATTCCATCTTACTCTAGAAAGAATGGAAATCATTAGTAAATCAAACAATAAAAAAAAATGTTGGCATGGCTGTGGTGAAAAAGGAACCTTCCTGCACTGTTGATGGGAATGCAAATTAGTACAACAATTATGGAAAACAATATGGAGATTTCTCAAAGAACTGAATTTAGAAATTCCATGTGACCCAGCTATCCCCCTGTCAGATATCTTCCCCAAAGAGCTTAAGTCATCATACTACAGCAATACATAAATACCAGTGTTTACAGCAACACGACTCGTAATAGCTAGATCCTGGAAGCAGGCTGTATACCCATCAACAGATGACTTGATAAAGAAAATGGGGTATCTGTATATAATGGGATACTACTTGTCTATAAAGAAGGACACATTTGAGACATTTGTAGGAAAATGGATGCACCTGAAAAATATAATATCGAGTGAAATAAACCAGACCCACAAGCTTAAATATCATATGGTATCTCTCATTTGAGTGAAGCAAAGTACAAAAGAAGAGAATGATAAAGGATGGCTAGAAAGGGACAAGGGGACAGGTCTCTTGCAATAAGGAAGTGGTTCAAGGGAACAAGGGTGAGAGGTGAAGAGGAGGGGAAGGGGAAATAAGAGGAATAGAGATGAGCCATGTACAGGAACCTAATAA